>JAODAL010053215.1:0-25445 GCA_025379985.1 Phyllomedusa bahiana | reverse complement strand
GCTCTCTGCTTCCCGGAAAGGGATATTCAATTCCAGTTCAATAACATGAGGTTCAAAACATCTGCCTTCTGTCACTTTTTAAATTTTGGGGTATGCAGGTTTAAGGGTCAGGCTGTGGTACAAGACGGGGATAGTAAGTGGTCTGTGACTTTTTTCCTGTGACTTTTTTATAACCTAAGTGTGTTGCCTAAGATGTAGCACGTATCCATTTGACTGTTGTTGATGTTAATTTCAGCTTCTCCAGCCTTGTTTGGGTGTAATAATGAAGGTGTTGTTGCTCTCCCATAGACTTTAATGGTCATCGCGCATAATCGATGCCCCACTATCTGAAAAACCTTATCGATAGCGGCCGACTATCGACTATCGATCGATCTCGATAGCCAACGCAATCGCTCAACACTAACCATGACGACTTCTCCAGCCATAACTTCTCTCTGCAGAATTTACCACACAAACATCTTAGACGTCTCACTTTTCCAACACCTCTTTACCTCTGCCCCACCTGTGTACAAACTCCCCATACATAGCACCTCAATGGTTATAATGACCCCTTGTGCCCCTCACAGTTAACATTCCCACGGACAGGTATGGGGCGCCCACTCCTGTACACAGTCTTAGTTATTTTTGTTTCCTTATATAAAAGGTAGGCTCCTAAATTAAGTAAATAGGTAGACTCCCTTTTGGGTAGACTCTAATTAGGTAGGTAAGGGCCCAGGGGGGAGGGTATCTAGGCAGGTAAGGGAACAGGGAGGGGGAGACAGGCTACATGGTGAGGCCCAGGGGGGAGGCAGGCTACATGGTGAGACCCAGAGGGGAGGCAGGCTACATGGTGAGGCCCAGGGGGAAGGCACGCTACATGGTGAGGCCCAGGGGGGAGGCAGGCTACATGGTGAGGCCCAGGGGGAAGGCAGGCTACATGGTGAGGCCCAGGGCGGAGGCCGGCTACATGGTGAGGCCCAGGGAGGGGGAGGCAGACCAGATAGTGAGGCTCAGGGAGGGGGAGGCAAGCCAGACGTTGAGGCCCAAGGAGGTGGAGTCGGGCCAGATGGTGAGGCCCAGGGAGGGGGAGGTAGGCCAGATGGTGAGGCCCAGGGAGGGTGAGGAAGGCCAGATGGTGAGGCCCAGGGGGGAGGTAAGCCAGATGGTGAGGCCCAGGGAGGGGGAGGCAGGCTACATGGTGAGGCCCAGGGAGGAGGCAGGCTACATGGTGAGGCCCAGGGGGAAGGCAGGCTACATGGTGAGGCCCAGGGAGGCGGCAGGCTACATGGTGAGGCCCAGGGGGAGGCAGGCTACATGGTGAGGCCCATGGGGGAGGCAGGCTACATGGTGAGGTCCAGGGGGAGGCAGGCTACATGGTGAGGCCAGCTACATGTTGAGGCCTGGGGTGGAGGTAAGGCTACATGGTGAGGCCGGCTACATGGTGATGCCCAGGGGGGAGGCAGGCTACATGGTGAGGCCCAGGGGGGGCAGGCTACATGGTGAGGCCCAAGGGGTTGCCAGGCTACATGGTGAGGCCCAGGGGAGGTGGAGGCAGGCTACATGGTGAGGCCCAGGGGGGAGGCAGGCTACATGGTGAGGCCCAGGGGGAGGCAGGCTACATGGTGAGGCCCAGGGGGGAGGCAGGCTACATGGTGAGGCCCAGGGGGGAGGCAGGCTACATGGTGAGACCCAGGGGGAGGCAGGCTACATGGTGAGGCCGACTACATGGTGAGGCCTGGGATGGAGGTAAGGGTTATCTGGTAGGACCTGGTGGGGGAGGTAGCGATCTGGTAAGGTCCCAGTAGTAAAATACAGGTAAAATACAGGTCACTTACCAGCCTAATTAGAAGGTCCTCCGCAGGAGCAGGCATCTTCTTGCCTGACAGGAAGCTCCTCGGCTCAGAGTGCTGCCTGCAGGGGGCGGGGCCAGGCAGTCCGTGCTCTTCTCCTGTGCACTGAGCTGCCGGCCCTGCCCCCTGACTGTATGAGCTGTGCTACCTCCTCCTGCCTCACTGAGTGAAGCGGCCACTGCAGAGCTGCGCAGTCGCGGCAATAGGTCTTTCTCTGTGTGTCCATGCTGGTAGCATCAGGAATCATGAGAGTCCTGATGCTGCCAGTATGGACACTGAGGTGTGGAGGGGCACATAGCAGCAGCTGTGGCCTTCCGTAGTGTCTGCAGCGGCACTTAATCTTCTTAACAGCGGCACTGCTCCCGTACTAAAGAAGGTTGGAGCAGCGCCAGCTGATTGTATGTAAATGCGGGCGGCCAAGGAGTCACACGGCCCGCCAGGCAAATGCCCGGTCCGGCAGGTGCTCAGTCCGGGCCTGATCATGAGAATGGTCCCCTGGCTGCGCAGGGAACTGCAGTGCATACTCATCCAAGTGGATGGAGCCATTTGCAGTGTTAGGCACAATTGAGTGACCTGTATGCAGTTCAAACCACTAAGGCTAGGTCTCCACTGCAAATGTCAGAATGGCTTTCAAAATCCAATGGCATTTCAATGTTGCACGACCAAGGCAGGACCATGGTTTTTGGTGCAGATTTGCCACAATCATTTTTTGGATTTGCCGTATGCCCCATCAAATTGAATCTAAGGGAATCCAACAGCAGTGTGGCTGAATCCTGCGGAATATACAACATGTTGCATATTTCATCAGAGTTTAAAACCGACGGTAAACCGACACATTTTCTGTTGCTGTCTATGCATTACTGGGTACCGTCCTATTTTTGACAGCTTCAAAATGCTGAATCTGCCAAAAATCTGACAGAAAACCTGTGCTGTGTAGACTTAGTCTAAATTCACCAATCCTGCAAGCCACTTATTGTCCTGGTTGGTATGGGTTCCCAGAGTCATAAAGTGAATGAATAACATAGGAAAATCAGCTTAATAGAGGACCTTCAACTCTACCAGCATGTCTACATGATTCCTTCACACAGCTGAGTCAAATTATTTTGACTCCCAACTTAAATCCAGAGTAACCTCTGTGTGCCGCATGGGCAGCAGCTAGGTGGGCTAGGAGTGACTCAATAAGGTCCTGTTAAGTCATTACAGCAGCATGGTGAGGTGAGTAGGAGACGGAGCTGCAAGAGCTGCATCTGATATATCACAGTCAATGACTCCATGCTGTCCCCTGAACCACAATCCCCTGCCTGAGGATAACCCTTGACTCTGTCCTGTCTTTCACATGGCACATCCAAGTCCTTACCAACTCCTGCTGTCTCCACCTGAAAAAATATTTTAGGAATCCTCTCCTTTCTTACCTCTCCTTTCTTGTCAGTGCCCTAATTATCTTATGCTTGGATTACTGCACGGTCTTTTCTCTGACCTCCTATCTAGTGCTCCTCTTCAATTCATCCTCAACTCCATCGCCCAGCTGATCCACTTCTCTACTTGCTACTTCTCTGCCTCTTCCCTCGGCCCATCTCTTCAAATTCAGTTCAAGTTATTAACAAAAACATATAAGGCTCGCCATAACTTCTCCCCCATACATCTCTGTCTTAATCTCCCTGCACACAATCTCTGCTTCTCACAGGTCCTTTTTCTCTGCTCTCCTCTTTTCAATTTCTAACATAACCTTCTCCAAGCTTTCTCATATGAATCCTCCATACTCAAAAAACCTATTAAACATCGCATCGGACTTTCCGATACCTTTATTAGTTCAAAAGCAACTTGAAAATCTTTTCAGGATGGCATACAACCTACAATAACCCTGTTGTCACTATGCCATAATACCAACAGCTCCGTCCCTTATCTTCTGTCTCCTCCTTCTCCATTGTAAATTGCAAGCTCTCATGGGCAGGGTGCTCTCTCCTTCCAGACTCAGAATAACAGTCAAAAGCACAGTCTCTGTCGTACTTTACCGTCAGAAGACAACAATGAGGCCTGAACAGATACGTTCATCACAACTGTCAGTGGTGTTATTCTACTTGTAACTGAGATCTTTTCAACCCTTTTGATCTATAACCTATCAGTTATTAACCCTTTAACTCATATTTTATCCTTGTCCTAGCATTATATTTATATGTGGTAAAGTGCCTTTAAAAAATCAAGACACAGAGGCGACATGTATGAATAGGTTTGCTCCAGATATCTGGCATCTTTTCAGCCTGATATAAGGTGCAGCCCCATTTATACATAATTACATTTCCCACTCTCCATTATCAGGCACGTTATATAGCGCCTGCAACACTTTGTAATGCGCCTGATTTTGGGGGGCGTGGGGAGGTGGGGCACACTAAAACTGTAGCAAAGCTACATATTTATAGCTTCACTATGGCATTTCTAGGTGCATTACAGCTGGAACAGGTAGAGCACTTTCAAAGTGGTATACCTGAGCCAGAAATGCCGCCGGAGTGCTATTATCATTATTATGCGCATTAAAATTTTCATTAACATGCCACATTTCATGCATGTTGCCCAAAATACCCACAGCTTTCACCACGCCCAGTGTGAATCTACTCTGTCTCCAACATTCCATAATTCCCTATCCCTACTTAGGGTGACATGTTGGCGCTGACAGAACAGTTCTAAATTGCTTTAAGAAGGCAGCAGAATGTATGAACCTGTTCTTCGGCAGGTCAAACATACAGGGCAGTGTATAGTCAATACCACAAGTCTGGCACAGGCACCACCTTTACCCCGGCCTGGCTGTTCTTCTGAAGGTCATACATACAGGGCAGTGTAGGGCCAATGCCACAAATCTGGCTCAGGCACCACCTTTACTCTGGTCTGTTCTTCTGCAGTTCATACATACAGGGCAGTGTAGTGCCAATACGACAAGTCTGGCTCAGGCACCACCTTTACCCCGGTCTGGCTGTTCTTCTGCAGGTCATACATACAGGGCAGTGTAGGGCCAATGCCACAAGTCTGGTTCAGGCACCACCTTTACCTTGGTCTGTTCTTCTGCAGTTCATACATACAGGGCAGTGTAGAGCCAATACGACAAGTCTGGCTCATGCACCACCTTTACCATGGTCTGGGCTGTTCTAATTGTTCTGCGCCTAGATTTGGCGTAAAAGAATGATAAATATGTCTACTTCTAAGAATGTGATGTGACGCCCCCAGAACGCTTCTAGTGTTTCAAGGCAACAGGGCTAACCATTGAGCCACTGGGCTTTCTGTTATTGTTTTGTCATAAGTCAGGCCAATTTTGGTCTAAAGACACATTGTAAGTATATATTTCTTGTTGTGTATGTTAAACAGTCTCCACCAAAACAGATGTAGAGTTAAGTTTTGTTGCACATGACAACCAATTTAAGCTCATATTTTGGTTCTCAACTGTTTCAGGAAAATCAGGTGTCCTCAAAGCTTCATTTTCAATGAGAACTGGATGATTGAGATTTAAAGACTGGATCAACAGAAATACAGTTTTTAGAAGATTTTTTTTTTTTATGGAACAAAAGAGGAAGAGTAGACCTTGATAATTTTATGTACAACATTAATTTTAAATAATAATATATTTTTTTATTATTTTAAACTGTATTTTTATACCTTTACACAAAGATTCTTCTTTCAGAGGAGTTGCAGTGATGTCAATATATTTTGATTATTATCATCTGTATATCATAATAGATAGATAGGTAGATAGATAGGTAGATAGATAGATAGATAGATAGATAGATAGATAGATAGATAGATAGATAGATAGATAGATAGATAGATAAATATGAGGTAGATAGAAAGATGGATGGATAGATAGATGATAGATAGATAGATATGAGATAGATAGATAGATAGATAGATAGATAGATAGATAGATAGATAGATAGATAGATAGATAGATAGATAAACTCTCTTGAGTGAACATAAAGCTTGAAGTGTTGAGAGAACTGGCATATATTGTTCAGTTAGAGTGTCTTTCTAACCTGCTAAACGTACAGTCATTAACTTCTAAAGAGCTTCAAAAGAACATTAAATTCTTATTGAATTAACTTAATTGGCTTGAACCAAATGTCTTTAAATGTCAAACTGGCAAGGGCAGGCCCTATTTACATCCTGATATTTCTCATGACTGCTTTAGATTTAAGTGTCTGTATTTTTTCCACAGAGATGATGTTTATGATTCTGTAAATTACACTTTTTAATTGGCATAAGCCACACAGCGTCATCTAAACATACCAGCCATCTAGCTGCTCATGTTCTTTTGCATTATTGAAGAAAATATAAAGATGACCAAAAAGTAGCAAAGCATAAACTACTTACTTATTGAATGATGTGATCCCTAACAATAAGTTTTACATTACTAGGCACCAGTTCTAGATTATGGATGACATGGAAAATATGTTTTTTTTTTGTATTATGTTTTTCACATAAAATGCTCTGTTTTATTTGATTTTGTACTACTCATATGTATAAGCTATGCTATTTTACCGATATATTAGTATATTATAATGTTTTAAAAGGTTTTTTCCTAAAATAACATGCAATTCCATTTATTTTGTTTCTCTCATTTTGGACTCCTGGTATGTGATTCTACATAAAAGGAAATATTTTATCAGCTAATAAATGTCACAAAGGTTTCATTCTTTGTCCAAATGTCATATGCCACACAAATTGTCTTCATTATTTTTATTTTTTTTTACATATAAATGGTTTGCATAATGGAAACAAAAAGATAAACATGCAACTTTTACACTTTGAACTTAATCAGTTCCTGGCCAGGAAGTTTATCCTTTTTCTTGACCAGTTACATTTTCCTTTTCTTTAGTACACGCACTCTTGAATGCTACAATGCTTTCCTGCACTCTGTATTTTTCTGTTGCCTTTTTTCTTCGATACTTTATGTAACATGTTGACTGTGTGTCTAATCAATATAGAACGTCTCTATACTTGGTGAATGGTACAGCAACAAGCCTCTACTCGGGAGAATGAAAAATGCAGGTCACCTCCTTACTGCCTGTTATGAATTGGAACTCTACAGTAGGTGGTTGCCTACATTCGCCTACTCGTCATCCCAGCCCCGTCTCTACTACTTGAATAACATCATTAATCCAGTCATTGTGCCTCTGCATAAACAACACAGGGCTAATTTCATCTTCATGGACGACAATGGTCCAGTTCATCGAGGTCGAATCATTAGGGAATGGCTGTTGGAGACTGGGGTACTTCAGGTGGAATGGCCTACACTTTTACAAGATTTGAACCCCCTAGAAAACCTTTTTGATCAACTGAGTCGCTGTGTAGAAGCTTGTAACTCTGTACCCCTGAACCTCAATGACCTGAGGGGTGCCCTTAAAGAAGAATGGAATGCCATGCCTCAGCAGTCAATAACTCGACGTACGGAAAGCATGAGAAATCGTTGTCAAGCTGTAATTGATGCTCAGAGTCACATGACATGTTATTGACATTGGCATTGACATCTTTTGATGGTGTATTCTCCTCTGTTGTTGACTTTCATATATACAGTGTTCATTGAGTATTGTAGATACAGTGATTGGGACAGCCTTCTAAGCCAAGAGACCAGCTTATGCTGACAGTTTAAAGGCATTGAAATTTAAAAAATTTACTAATGTTTTTGTAAAAAAAATTACTTGTTGACTGGAGGGGAAGAAGGGAACTTTTATCTTGCCCTCTAAGCAAATTAGCAAAAATAAAACCAGGCTTCATTCAAAACAAAGAGATTGTGCTCAAGCATTTCAAAGGTGATGTCCTTAGATTAGTACATTTATTGGTACTTTAATAGTATCATCATATAGATCAGGTCCGCATTTTTTGTTCACAAAAACTTATCTCAAAATAGTTAAAAAATATATGTCCAAATTATCAGATAGTCAAAAACTGTTTAGGAACGTGGTCTTCAACCTGTGGCACTCTATAATAATTATGGTTGTCAGTTTACTATATCATGCTTCTTACTGATTATTGGATTGGATAACATTTAATATACATCATGATTAATCACTTTAAATACCGGTTCTGGGAAGAATGTCTTAGGTAATTTCAAGGCCCCACACAGCCCTAAAGCATCAAGGCCATTTGCCTATTACCAGATCCTATCATATACCATATCAGCAGGCTCTTTTTTATGTAAAATTTGATTAGAGCCAATGACATTAGTACTGAAGTAGTACCCAGATGGTAGCCCAGAGTTCTGTATCTGTACTGAATAAACTCTTTAGTGAACTTGTAGGACACTTTTACATAAACATATCTGGAGACAATTGTTCTGGGAACGAGCGTCTCTAAAAAAATAAAAATAAATAAATAAATTTGTGGTACTCTGTCGGGAATTGTTTACGCCTACATGTGGCCACTCAGTGTTTGTGATATGAGTTGCAGCTTGCCAAGGGTTTTACTGGCTTGGTACAATAATATACTGAATTTGTAAACTGAGAAATTTTTTACCTTAACAGAGTTCAGGAAAAAGTAAGGGTGAGAACATCTTTAAGTCGCTTTCAGGCTAGTTTTGCATAAAAGTAGATTCCTGTGACATCATTTTGGGTCATTAAACCTGAAGCAGGACTGAAAGACGAAGCAGGCACAGAAAAACACCCATAATACACTTGTCTGAAACTTGGCTAATAATAGTTTTCTCATGCTGGAGACCCTGAATTTTACCTCCCTGCAGGACGTGCCCGAGTATCCTGATTTCCATACACATATGTTGGGAGAATAGATGTGTCTGATTATTAATACCTTCTGGTTTATCCCCTAAGAGCAGAGCGAATGTTGATTTGACAAATGAAATGTTAATATAATGAATATTTTGATGGATAATAACACCTCTGTCACTGAATTCTATGTTCTCATGGACTCTCCAGTAGGAATTTAATTATCAGGATGATTAGATAAAGTATTTAAATGTGAGGTGAATGGTTCTAATGAAGATCTTGTGTCTGTTATGTGAATGGCAGATGGCTGAACTGACAATTCATTTTCCCTGTAGTTAAATAATGAAATGCTTATTTATGTAATATAAAAAGATGAACATACGGTTTGTCACATACGTCTTTCAGGATTTTTGCTTTGTTCCCCAAGGACTAATCTGAATCTTACATCCCTGATGTGAACCACAACTTGGACTCCATCTGAACCTATGGAGAGGAGCCAAGGCTCAAAATTAGTTTGGTCATTCTGAATAGAGTGACTGAGAGGGGAGTATCTTTTCTTATGCCTATAGCAAGATCATACTGTCTACTTCAGGTAATGGTCATGATAAAGGGAAGACATCTGCTGTTAGATAGACACTCAGTGCTAATTTATAAGACAGAGTGATAGCACTATTGTGGAAACATTGAAAGGAAATGGAAGTTGCGTCACATACAGTATGCAGTCTAATACTACTGAAAAGATGAATGGGGATCATTCTGAAAGAAAAGACTTATACTTGTTATTGGTTCTACCAAATACTAGTCTGAAGGGGTTAAAAGTGTATGGACATTTTGGGCGACATGCATGAAATCTGGCATTATCATGCCAAATTTCATGCGCCTAATGACAGCATTGAATGCGCCTGTTTTATGAACCCGCTCTACAGCAGGTCACAAATCAGGCACATTCTAGCGCTCGGGCGACAGTTCGGTTCAGGTATACCACTTTGAAAGTGCTCTACCTGTTCCAGCAGTAATGTGTCCAGAAATGCCGTAGCGAAGCTAATAATATGTAGCTTTTCTACAGCTCTTGTGCGCCTCCCTCCCGCACGCCCCACAAGATTGGCTTTGTTACAAAGCACCCCGGAGTGATGTGCAGGATATTAAAAAATGTATGAACGGGACTGTGTCTGATATTGGGCTGAAAAGACGCCAGATATCTGGTGCAGCCCTGTTCATACATGTCATCCTTTATCTATTTTTAATCTCTTACAACTATGTATTATAAAAAAATATTGGCTTGTACAATATGCATTAGGCTTTGTACACAGATGTATCAGTTTTGTAAGCTGAATATATATGATGGCACAAATGGAACCAGAGTATTCCAAATGCAATCCATTGGTGCCTACTTGAGGAAAATGTTTCTATGAGAAAATATGTCCAATATACAGCTTGTGATAGAATGTGGCATGATCTTCAATTTAACAAAAGGATCCTTCCTATGTCTTTTTATGAAATCAGCATATAGCAGCACAGTGAGGCCTTGAAGACTTTTGTGGATACCATAATGTTACTGTTTGAATGAGGCCTAAGTGGTTTATTTTCATTGTAATATAGTATGTAAAGTTCAAGTATTTCAATGTATGTTCTACATATCCATACCATGCCATTAACCTGGCATATGTAAAGAGAGTTTCCTCTTGACACCCACTGGACTAAAATATATTAGCATACTTTTTTACTGTATGAAGAAGTGAAGGTAACAATTCAGTGCAGAAGCATTGAGTAAAAAAAAAAAAAAAAAAAAAAAAAAAATGGGCCCTCATTTACCAATACGGTTGCACCAGAAGAGTATCTTAAAATGCAACAAAAAGTAGCAAAATTTAGACACAAAGGACAAAAACAGATGACCAGGGAAAGCCAATTCTGGAATGGAGAAGTGGAGGAAGATGAGTATTTATAATTTTTTTAATTATCTCATTGCCCACCAGTAGCTGATTATTTAATTTTTGAATAAACTGAACAACTCCTTTATTGGCTGCCCACTGTCTTTTGATAGCTGGAAGTGCAGGTCCTCTCTCGTCAGCAAAGTCTTTTTGCAGCTCCAACAACCAAAACAAAAATAAGGCAAACGCACTATAGACCCTAGAAAATTTTGCATACCTTCGTATCACCCCAACAATATTTAGGTGGTGAAAACAGAAGTCTGATTACAATATGGTACATTTAGACTGGGATGAGATTGTCAAACATGCAGCAAAATCCAAGCCCCTTCTGATTAAAAACACCTGTAATATCCCAACGTGCAAATAAAAATGTTCAAAATAACGTGCAGCAAAAACCAAATATAAAGCCTCAGAAATGCCACCGTTCATGTAGACAAACCTGATTTTTCACTTAGAGGATAATGCTGCGTCATCATAAAAAGCTTATCTAAATATGTTTAGTAAATAAAATCCAATACCTGTTTTGAGCAGCGCAATGTGATATGTTTTCAAAGCATGAGTGCTCTGGCTGGAAGCACGCAGACTGACACACACGTGCAGGCCAGAAAGCGGTAGTGATGTCACTAAGGCCCACGAAAGCCTACCTGTTTTGGAGAAAATGGGGACTCCTGATGAAGGAGTCTACATTGTCTGCGAAAGGCGTAGGCTGTTGTGTAGCATCTATAGCGCATTTTCCTTATTTTTGTTTCAGTGGTTGTAGTATCTGGAGCAAGAAAAAAAGCAAAATGTCATGGTTCATGCTGCAGTACCTGTTTTGGACCATGGGCATGGCTGTGTCCCTTCTGCATTCCTGTGTTTATCCCAGTCACTGCCATGTTCCTTATTTTTTGTGTCCCTTTTGTGTTTCTGTGTTTGTCCCAGTCCCTGCCATGTCCCTTGTTTCTTGTGTACTTACCTGCTCCTGCATTTGCCTCTTGTTCTTACCTGTGTCTGCACATGCTCCCTAGGGAGTGCGCATGCTTGCTGGTCTGGATTTAAAGGGACAGTGTTCCAATTACCTGTCCAATGACCTACAACCGCCTAGCATATAAGGAATGTCCTGCCTCTGTTCCTGTTCAGTTCATGACTGTCTTCCTGAGCTCCTAACCACTGGATCCTGGTGTTAGCTGTTGTTCTGGTTGTCTGTTCCTGCTGTCTTGCCTGTCTGTCTATACCCGGGGTCCTGGATTCTGCTGTTATCTGCGACCTGTTTATTCTGCTACAGTATATCTTTCCATTTTGCCTTTCAGCTACCTGCATGGGACCAGCTTTCAGTCTTCTGTAAGCTGAGTAAGGTGGTTGGGTTCCTGTATTACAACGAAGTCATGGACAAAGAAAACGACTCCAACACCAGTTCAACAACAATATGGTTTACTGAACATTTTAGGAAAGTATGGTGAACAAATCCCCCAAACACTTGTGTACAAACTTGTGCCCGAGACCTCTGTGCTGCACAGCGCATCACCGGGAGTGTATCCTCAGGATGCATGATAAGTTTACCTACCCGTGGTTTTCGATAAGGCCGAACACCCTCTACCTTTTTCATACCGTACAAAAAGCAGGAACGATCGCGTGTGGTGCGGTGCAAAGGTGCAGCGCAGCAGCTTACAACTTAACCAGCTCTACCTGCTATTCCCAGATATATACATATAATACAGATTCTTTCACAGGCGAACAGATCGCATAAATAACTGTGCTATAGCAAGCCCTGTCCAATGTCCCGAGTCAGGGGGCCTACTTGGGTAAATACTTATGGCCTGAAACAAAACCTGCCCTAACTAGGCTAACTACAGGCTAACTACAGGCCTGCACATAGTCTTAAGTTCGTTGGTGTGCATGCGTTTGTCCCAAGTGTACCTTGCGGTGGCTGGCAGTTATTGCTCTGAGGTGAAGATACCCGCTGATGGAGCTGATATCTCAGATGTAGTCGCTCCTCTCAGTCTCTGAGGTGTTCCTTTTGTCCCTTTGCCAACAGTACATGTAGACAGCCACACTCCTCTCTCTCTCTCTGATACAGCTCACAGTTCAGGGCCTAACAGATTCAGAGAAAGCTGAGTCGATCCTCGCCCAGTGTCTGTCCTCTCCTGATCTCTCTGTGTCTTCTCCTGCTGCCGCTCAAAATGGCTGCTGCCTTGTATCAGTTATCACAAGTCTCTCATTTGCATACACCAGAAACCGGAAACAGTAACATCAAACAGCAGAATGCAATAGAATACTTTACAATTATAAATCACACATATGATTTTACTTAGTGAACACAGTGAGGCAGTCCTTCCATCCCACACTTCAGTTAACTCCACTATTTCCAGGTTGCTGTTCCTGTACCCTTGTTCTGCTGTATTCTGCCATCATACCTGCTTGTACCTGCCTGTACTCTGCTACCTGCACTTTGGCTGCCACCGTGATTAGCACCATCAGGGGTAGCGACCTGGGGGTTCCCCACAGCAAAGACCGTCCCAGCCTTGCAGCAGGCTCCAGTGAACACTGGGGGCCCTTTAGACTTCGCTACGTGGCGTGGTCCGTTATACTACCAACTACGCTTGCAGTGGCCCAGAGGATCCAGACCAAGCAGCCAGCATCCACAGTGTCAGTGCATACTGACACTGCTGGTCATTACACAGAATAATTCCTTTTAGGCATACTAGCAGCTTGTTTTTTCTTAGTCACTGTAAATATTTGCTGCTTATACCGAGACCTATAAAGTTTTTGCATCTCTCACCGCTGCATTTGCACTAAAAAGGAGCTGTAACTAACAGAGCTTCCAGAGTCTCCAACCACTGTTGTTTAACACATGTTTGCCATGGTCTAATGCCACAACATGATCAAAGGGTACTCCCCTGTCTGATCAAGTCCCCCTTCACTGTCATATCTAGGGACCTAGATTGGAACTGTCTGTGCAGGAGGCCTGCTGTATTGCCCTAACAGCATGCTGTTTATAGTGTCAGTTTATAATGCATTAGCATACAGGAGTGTGATAATACATTACAAGAAGGCTCAGACTAGCCCACAGTGAAACCCTTCAGCAGACCAGTGAACTGCTCAGAATGAGAGGCAGAGATCAGGAGAAAGAGTCCAAGAGGGCGTACAGCAGCTATAGAGTGGCTTCAAGAATCTATTCTGTAAGTGGGCCCAAGAAATCAACTCCACTGGTTGGCCTCAGGTTCCCAAGTCCAGCACTGATTATAAGTGTAAATTAAAATGTAAAACTAATTATCCTTCACTGCACTTAAAAAAACTGAATTACATAAGAAGTGTGCAAAAAAATAAAATAAGTAATAAAATAAAAATCAAATAAAAAGTCTGAATACATTACATAAATAAAATTACACACATGTGGTATTCACACGGCTATTATAACCTGTTTAATTTAATGGTTATTCAGTGGGAAACATGAAAGGTTTAAAAAAAAAGTTAGAAAATGCAGAAAAATGCTTATTTTCACATCAATTTTTTAAATTAAATTACATGTAAATTATATGTATCCTCAAAACAAGCCAAAAATGACTGCTGAAATGCAAAGAGGCATTAAAAAAAACACACAAAAAAAACCACATTTTAATTTTAACCTCTTAATGTCTAGGTCTGGTTATTAAGGGGTTAAAATAAAGTAAAATTAAAAAAAAAAAAAAAAAAAAAGATTTTCTTTGAATTGGTATTATTGAATTATCTTCATTTAATTTTATTGGCCGGCTTTTTCCTCAGCAATATTGCAGGTGGTTAGGCTGAAATGATACGATTACCAAAGAAATTCTTCCAACCATCACGTAAACAGCCAGGAGGTGAGCAATGTTTTAATCGCATGTCTAGCATTAGACAACTAATAACTCAAGGTCAGTACTTTCCACTGGTTAATGAATATATCAAGTCACTTTTGGGAGAAAATCTTTAATAATTCTCTTGGGCTGAATACACAAGAAGCTTCTGGGTGCTAGGGAGTCATTATATAATGTTCACTGCTATATTTCATTTGTTCTGAAATTTTTATTATAGCCTAGTACAAGAGAATAATAATGGGTAAAGCGGGCAAGGTTCACTCTCTCCTTTTAGAGGATTTTTACCAAGCTCAACAAAGATTTGCACTTACAGAGCACTAAAAGCTTTTGTTCTACTGTTTTCCATAAAACGCCTTTGTTTCCCAGCATCAATGTATTCAGATATTCATAATTCTTTATAAATAAAAACAAGCATATTTTTTGCCATTCTATAAAGCCACATGTTATCGATGTGCTAAAAACATTTTTTGAAAATCATTAAGATATGCCATTAATATGTAACCATTAGTTACTCATATTCTCAAGTCCCCCCCCCAAAAAAACACACAGGGCGACATGTATGAACGGACTTTACGGCAGTTTTCTGGCGTACACTGCGCCTCCCAGCCCGAATCCCGCTGTCGGACGCAGCGTTCGGCACTTTCGGCTGCGGTCCGCATGAAGGGGCGGGCAGAGGGCGGGCAGTGGGCGCGGTGGGGCGCGGTGTAGGCGTTCCGGGGCGGGACGCAGCGCGCTCGTATAGTCCGAGGCATGTACCATCGCGGCTCGCCAAATCGCGGCGCTCGGCAGCTCCGACAAGCAGACCTGGTTTTTTTTGGTCTAAATCCTCCGGCGGCGGCGAAGTGAAGCAGGATCCGAACATGCGAGGAAGCGGATCGAAGATCGCGACAGAAGTCTCGGCGCTCCGCTCCGTGCAGCAGGAGTATGAATAGGAAAAAATCGCCTTTATAAAGGCGGAAAAAAGTCTCAGAAAAGAGCTGCACGTAAAAAATACACATAATAAAAAAAAACATCACTTTCCCAAACTCTAGAACGGCGCAATATCAACAAATATGATATTGCAAATTGCCGGGAAATACAGTAATTCAAAATCTGAAACCTATTCTCATTGGTCGGCAGAAACCGGCCAATCAGAATCGGAGCGACAGTGAACCATTAAAAGCTATGGGGAGGAATTGACCAATCAAAATCCCCGACGGGATAATTCAAAATACAGTAAAAATGCTGAAAAGAGCTGATTGGCAGAGCTAGCGGGGTCTCGGCTAGCTCAGCCAATCAGAATAGGAGCGACAAAGTCCCATTCTAGCCTATGGAGAAGTTTAGACCAATCAGAATCCAGGGCGGGATAATTCAAAATACAGTAAAAATGCTAAAAACAGCTGATTGGCTGAGATAACGGGGGCTTGGCTATCTCAGCCAATCAGAATAGGAGCGACAAAGTCCCATTCTAGGCTATGGAGAAGTTTAGACCAATCAGAATACGAGCGACAAAGTCCCATTCTAGCCTATGGGGAAGTTTACACCAATCAGAATCCAGGCCGGGATAATTCAAAATACAGTAAAAATGCTGAAAAGAGCTGATTGTCTGAGCTAGCGGGGTCTCGGCTAGCTCAGCCAATCAGAGCGCGAGCTACTTCTCCCATTATACTCTATGGAGAGATGAGCGCACTCAAATCTCGGCGCTCAGCGCCGCGCGGCATAAAGTATTAATCACCAAATTATTTTTATACAGTGTAAAACATTCTCAGATAAAGACCAGAACACTTCTTGAAAAATAAAGCAGTTAAAAACCCGAACAACGCGTTCGTCGCCGAGACCGGCGCTACATAGGGAATTGCCATAGAGAGAATTGCCGGGAAAGACAGTAATTCAAATTGTTTAAGCTATTCTCATTGGTCGGCATAAACCAGCCAATCAGAATAGGAGCGACAATGTCCCATTATAACCTATGGAGGAGAATTGACCAATCAGAATAGGAGCGACAATGTCCCATTCTATCCTATGGAGGAGAATTGACCAATCAGAATAGGAGCGACAAAGCCCCATTCTAGCCTATGGAGAAAAATGGACCAATCATATTCAAAGGCGGGACAGTTCAAAATACAGTAAAAAGGCAGAAACGAGCTGATTGGTTGAAGCAGCGGGGGCTCGTCCAGCTTAGCCAATCAGAGCGCGAGCTACTTTCTCATAGAGTTCTAGGGGGAAAAGACATTCTGAGAGCGCTCTGTGATTGGTTAATTTCAAAGAGCCGCCGTAATTTGGACCAATGGGAGCGAGCGACGCTCCTATGGGTTTTGTAATGCAATCTGAAATCAAACTGTATATGGCCGAAATCACATTATAACACTACACAGTTGTCACGATGTGTATATAAAGGAATCCGAATATGTGGCTAACGAAAAAAAAATATTAATTCCCTAAAATCATGTTTTTTTCTTTATTTTCGATGCACCCATACTATTGATCCTTGGCTAACGAAAATAAAGAAATAAACATGATTTTAGGGAATTAATATTTTTTTTTCCGTTAGCCACATATTAGGATTCCTTTTATATACACATCGTGACAACTTGTGTAGTGTTATAATGTGATTTCGGCCATATACAGCTTGATTTCAGATTGCATTACAAAACCCATAGGAGCGTCGCTCGCTCTCCCATTGGTCCAAATTACGGCGGCTCTTTGAAATTAGCCAATCACAGAGCGCGCTCAGAATGTCTTTTCCCCATAGAACTCTATGAGAAAGTAGCTCGCGCTCTGATTGGCTAAGCTGGACAAGCTCCCCGCTTCAACCAATCAGCTCGTTTCTGACTTTTTACTGTATTTTGAACTGTTCCGCCTTTGAATATGATTGGTCCATTTTTCTCCATAGGCTAGAATGGGGCTTTGTCGCTCCTATTCTGATTGGTCAATTCTCCTCCATAGGATAGAATGGGACATTGTCGCTCTATTCTGATTGGCTGGTTTATGCCGACCAATGAGAAGAGCTTAAACAATTTGAATTACTGTCTTTCCCGGCAATTCTCTCTATGGCAATTCCCTATATAGCGCCGGTCTCGGCGACGAACGCGTTGTTCGGGTTTTTAACTGCTGTATTTTTCAAGAAGTGTTCTTGTCTTTATCTGATAATGTTTTAAACTGTATAAAAATAATTTGTTGATTAATACTTCAAGCCGCGCGGCGCTGAGCGGCGAGATTTGAGTGCGCTCATCTCTCCATAGAGTATAATGGGAGAAGTAGCTCGCGCTCTGAGACCCCGCTAGCTCAGCCAATCAGCTCTTTTCAGCATTTTTACTGTATTTTGAATTATCCCGCCCTGGATTCTGATTGGTCTAAACTTCCCCATAGGCTAGAATGGGACTTTGTCGCTCGTATTCTGATTGGTCTAAACTTCTCCATAGCCTAGAATGGGACTTTGTCGCTCCTATTCTGATTGGTTGAGCTAGCCAAGCCCCCGTTATCTCAGCCAATCAGCTCTTTTCAGCATTTTTACTGTATTTTGAATTATCCCGCCCTGGATTCTGATTGGTGTAAACTTCCCCATAGGCTACAATGGGACTTTGTCGCTAGTATTCTGATTGGTCTAAACTTCTCCATAGCCTAGAATGGGACTTTGTCGCTCCTATTCTGATAGGCTGAGCTAGCCAAGCCCCCGTTATCTCAGCCAATCAGCTCTTTTCAGCATTTTTACTGTATTTTGAATTATCACGCGGGGATTTTGATTGGTCAAATCTTCCCCATAGCTTTTAATGGTTCACTGTCACTCCGATTCTGATTGGCCGGTTTATGCCGACCAATGAGAATAGGTTTCAGGATTTGAATACTGTATTTCCCGCAATTTCCCAATATCAATTTCTTGATATTGTGCCGTTCTCGAGTTTGGGAAAGTGATTTTATTTTTTAAGAAGTGTATTTTGTACATTCAGCTCCTTTCTGACACTGTTTTCCGCCTTTATAAAGGCGATTTTTTCGGGAATCGTACTCCTGCTGCACGGAGCGGAGCGCCGAGACTTCTGTTGCGATCTTCGATCCGCTCCCTCGCATGTTCCGATCCTGCTTCACTTCGCCTCGGACGGAAGATTTAGACCCAAAAAATGTAGAACGCCTTATAAAGGCGATTTTTGCTTCATACTCCGCACCGACATCTGGAATGATTTCTCACCGCTCCAGCCTGTCTCGCATCGGAACAGATTCTCGGCGCAGTCCCGCACGGCGCCTATGTCCCACACTGCAGCCCACACACTGGCGAGGCGCGGCGGACTTTTACAAGCATGTATGAGTGCACTTCCTCGGACGGCGAAGCATAGGCGCAGCGCCGCACAGCGCCCACGTTGCCGCACTTCGCCTCATACGCTGGCGAGGCGCGGCGGACTTTACATGATATGTATGAGCGCCGCCCGGCCGCGACATAAATCAGGCGCAGATTCCGCCGGAAAACTGGCGGAAAACGGCGCCTCGACCCGGCGGGATTCATACATGTGGCCCACAGTGTTTCTTTCTCTATTAGTTACTCAAAGTCTTCCCACAACTATGTCTCTAGTCAGTGTCAGGTTCCATTGGCCTACCAAAGGAGATTAGTCTGAGGGCCCACGATACAGTAGGTACAATTATAGTCCTAGCAGCAATAAAAGCTGATATGGGGCCAAAAGGTTGTGAAGGCCCAAAAAGATGACCCAATCAGGTGCTAGAAAATTGTGCCATTAATTAGAAAGTAATAAATTTGCAACTTTCTGCTACTTATTGATGACTGAAAATAGCTTTTCTTCTAAAACATAGCCATTAATAATAAAATAAAATATCCATAGACAAATAAAAAACTTCAAGTCACAAAAATGTAACAGTTAATGAGGTAGTACAGTATCTCACAAAAGTAAGAAAACTCCTTATATTTTTGTAAATATTGTATTATATCTTTTCATGGGACAACACTGAGGATATGACACTTTGAAACAATGTAAAGCAGTCAGTGTACATCCTGTATAACAGTATACATTTGGTGTTTCCTCAAAATAACAGTCAGCCATCAATGTTTAAAGTACTGGAAACAGAGCAGATCCCTAAGTGAAAATGGAAAAGTTGTGTCTAGTTTGCCATTTTCACTCCATTTCTCCTCATTAGGGTTACAAGGTCCCAGGTGTGAATGTGCAACAGGGGTGTTAAATGTGGTGTTATCGCTCTCGCACTCTGTCATACTGGTCACTGAAGTTAAACATGGCACCTTATGGCAAAGGACTGTCTGAGGATCTGAAAAAAGAATTAATTCTCTATATAAAGATGGCCTAGGCTATAAGAAGATTGCCAACACCATGACACTGAACTGCAGCATGGTGACTAAGACCATACAGCCGTTTAACAAGACAGGTTACACTCAGAACAGGCTTCGCCATGGTCGACAATACACGTACTAAGTGTCATATACAGAGATAGCTTTTTTCAAAATAGACACATGAGTGCTGTCAGCACAGTAACAGAGCATTAAAGGGTGGGGGGTAATCCTGTCAGTGCCGCACACTGCATCAAGTTCGTCTGTATGGCTGTCATCCCAGAACAAAGTCTCTTCTAAAGATGATGCACAAGAAAGCCCCTAACAGTTTGCTGAAGACAAGAAGACTAAGGACATAGATTACTGGAACCATGTCTTGTGGTCTGGTGAGACCAAGATACATTTATTTGGTTCAGACGGTGTCAAGTGTTTGTGGCAGCAACCAAGTGAGGAGTACAACGACAAGTGTGTCTTGCATAAAGTCAAGCATGGTGGTAGGTGTGTTATGATTTGGGACGGCATGGGTGCTGTGGGAAGCTACAGGTCTTGAATGCCAATATGTACTATGACATACTGAAGCAGAGCATGGTCCCCTCTCTTCGGAAATTGGGCTACAGGGCAGTATTCAAACATGATAACGAACCCAAACACACCTCCAAAACGACCACAGCCTTGCTATAGAAAATGAGGGTAATGGTGTTGGACTGACAAAACATGTCTCCAAACCGAAACCCTATTAAGCATATGTGGGGCGTCCTCAAATGGGAGGTGGAGGAGCACAAGGTCTCCAACATCCACCCACTCTGTGATGTGATCCCTGTCAAGTAGTGAGGAAAATTCTCACTGTCTTACATTTGGTCATGGGGACACATTAGTGAATTAATTTGATAGGTCTGTGAATCACCCTTTTGAGAATTTATAAAAATAGATAAATTGATTGACAAGCAACTTGACAAAACTGTGAAGTAGGGGAATTGATGTACTTAACCCAGATATTAGCAGTTTGTCATTAAGATCCTATATAAGATAAGTTATCCCTTACAGTTGGTGTCAAGTTGATGATTTGTTGAAAACATTATAATTTGTTCGGTTGCTACACCCTTATCTAGTTCATCAGATATTGTGTTTAAACTACTTTTTCTTACATCCTTAACATAGTTATCAGATATTGTGTTTAAACTGCTTTGCTTGAAACAGCAGCATTTGCTTACAGCAAGAAAGAAATGGCCTCCAGAAGTTCCTCATTTTGGATGACGCAAAAAGAATACAAGAATATTTTGCTATTTTGCGAACAGCCAGCGCCCAAGTTATACTGCGCAAATGCAAAGAAGAAACTGTTATATTTCTAAATATCCTGCTCTGTGGTTTTAATCATAATCGCCTTAGCAACAGCCAATTAACCAATTATACTGTGATAAATAATCATGTGATTCTTAATACATATCAAAGGTATATTAAGCTGTAACTCCCTCATAATAAACAGAACTATATTCCAGACAGACCTGTGTGGAGTGCATTTCTCTGTGCTGTTAACAGCATTAATCATTCAATTTGGACAGGGACAACTAATTGAATAGGAGTAGAACAAAAAGGATAATTTCTACACCAAATTGATGTACTTAACCCAGATATTAGCAGTTTGTCATTAAGATCCTATATAAAATAAGTTATCCCTTACAGTTGGTACTGACCCATTTTTTTGGAATCTCCCAAAATAGAAAGCTATATTGTCAGATTTGTTTTTCTCTAAAATAAACTTAAAACTGTTTACCTGTAATACCTAGGAAAATCATGATTTTCTTGTGAGAAATCGTATAATTTCATCAATACATTGTCACTTTTCTGTTTTCTGTTTTGTGGCATATTTTGTGCCAAAAAGCTATTGTAGCCTGTTCCATAAATGTAGGAACAGTCACACTTGGGACATTCTGGAGCAGTGTCACACCACACCACAGTGTCACACCACACTTGTAGAATTAGGCACATTTAAAAATGTTTGATGTCAAACCTAGGGCATAAGTGTTAGAACAGCCAGACCAAGTTTAAGGTGATGCCTGAGCCTGAGTTCTCGTAGAGGAACTACAATGCGCCTGTATGTATGACCTGCAGAAGATGAGGTTCATCCATCCTTGTGCATTCTACATTTCCTTAAAGCGATTTAGAACTGGCCTGTCGCCCTAAGTATTTTCATGGATAGTAAGTGTATACGTCACTGTACATCGGTATTTTGCACCTGTGGAACCGCTTTTTTTATAACATTACAGTTCATCTGCATCCTTTAGTGGACTGGGTTTTTAAAAGGTTGTCACCATCTCATTAATTAAGTTTAAACATGTAGAAAAATATTCATTTTTGATAAGAAAATTCTGTTCTGATTTTGCTTTATTTCAAAGATACAGTAGTTTTTCCTCTTCTGCTTTTTACAGATGGTTTCTAAAGTTACAGACCACCTCTTTACTCTAGCAGCAATTGGGGTGGTGATCTTACTCCCTGCTATATCTTATCAACAGAATGAGATCTTTCTTGTCAGTCTCTGCTGTAATCTGTTTGACTGAACATTGAGAGCTCAGTAGTTTTGCACTGTTCAATCAGGTGTATAAAACACATAGCACCCATGTGACACTTGAATCTGTGTAAGTAAGATCCCAGATAATAGTGTGAATGTAGAAGAATTACGCTGGTCATCTTGGCAGCATGTGAGTTTTAATAGATCACTAAACTGTTCAAATTTCTTTGAAACTATGTTGCCATCTCAAGGGAGCTTGCTGTCATGACACAGAGATATGTAAGATTACCTTCATCGCCAGACTTCCTGCTGCTTTGACAGTGTTATATTTTTTCATAACCCCTCCATAACCAATGTTCTTCTAATAGGCATAGTTAATAATAAAAGAGAGCAGAACTGAAATGTCAGTCAATGCTGTAGAACTGCCCACAGAAAGTAGGAACCTGAAGAGGAGGTATAAAGGGGTTGGAAAACAGATTGCAATAAAATATCTTAAAACTTGTATCAGTAAGAATTACCCTGTTAGTCTCTTTTTGTATTTTTTTCACCATACTACATTATCCAATAAGAAATAAAAGAGGGCCTTACAGCCCATAAAAGCCCCCTTTAGAGCAAACTGAGCCCCTAGTTAAAGTGTTGCCAGGACAGAAGGACATTGTGTTCGTTTTCCTCTCCACACCCTTTCCATGACCATTGAGCTTATTTCCCTAACACTTGTTCAAAAAATGTACAGTAATTCCTCTTAAAAAGGGAATTCTGTACAGATTCTTACAATATCGCATTGGAGATGCGACCAACCAGAGCTGGGCACGCCCATTCCAATTGTGCACATTGGTTTGCATCTTTGGTATGTACATCATTAACATTAACATATAAGATATTTTACATTATTAAATATTTCTGTGGATAACTACTTGTAAGAAGAGTCTATTGACTATACATTGATCCCAAACTGATACCCCTGCTGAAATCATTGGCAATCAGCTGTAATCCATGGTAAAATAAAAAAAAGTAATTGTTTTATTTCTCTGCAGCACCCCCACATGGGAAATTACATTCTACATCAAGATTAGTCAAATTAATCGGTTGTCTGTCTACAGCAGGACAGAACAGGTCCCCCAGAGAGATAGCTCTTTTGGTAAATGCTCTTTACTCTAACCAAAATGGACACCCTCTGTTAATTTCAAAATTACCCAACAGGTTATATGAAAACGTTTTTGTTTTTTTTAAATCTAGAGAACCTCGAAACTATTTTGTTGTGAATGTATGCTTACTATATTATCCAATGATGTACCATGTTTTTCTCCAATTTAATGATATACCAAGGCAAAAGTCACATCAGTTCTTGCTACACAGAACTGTACAAAATAATGCTACAAAAGATTACACATGACAAATATATGAATACCAAAGATTATTTGGCTTCAACCCTGAACAACTAAAATGCACCTACTTTACAGCATATGTGTTTTTTTTTAATTATTTCTGAAATGTCACATGCCTGAGTTATTTCCTGGTCGCTGAATCAACATCAAAGCTTCAAAAAGTAATTGGTACTTCATCAAGAAAATAGAAAATGATGGGGGGAAGAAAGGAGGAGTAGTGCCAGGCAGATAAGGTAAAAGCAGGCTCAAAATGAAACTCAAAGAATAAACTGCTTCTTTGTATGTTAAAAGGGTTTTGCCACAATGTAATGTTGACGTGGGATCCTCCAAAATGGGTTTTTAATCACTTTTCTAAATATATGTGATTGCAAAAATTGAAGTCTGAGAGAGCTACAGCCTTCCTTACATGCCCTTGGTTACTTCAAAGAGTCTATTAGATACAGCCTGACAAGAGCTGGACGGGCTTGCGCAGAGAGAGCTTCTTATCTGATGAGACTGAGCTGCAGAAGTTTTTAAGGCACCGGGTAGCAATATGTTTTCTTTTGTATACAGAATAAACTAGTTGTAGAGTGATTAGATACCTGCTTTATCTGATGACAGGGATCATGAAGAAGCTTTCAAGCTGCTGTGTAGAATAGGTGTTCTCTTTTGTATATAGAAGCCACAAGTTATAGTTTTTTTATTTCAGAGGACATGTCACAAGATCCCTTATGCACAGCTCTGTGCTCTCCGCTGTGTGTGTCTCTCTTTCAGCTCTGTGATTTGTTTACATTACATTAGCATCTTAGCAGATAAGGCTCTTCCTGACAGTGCAGTGTAGGAGCCTGTGTCTGCTGTATTTAGAATCCACTGCGGTACTGTTTATTATTTCACTTAAGTTTTGAGAAGCTCCCTTTGGATTAATCACTCCTCACCTCCCCCTCCCTCTCCCCCCTGCAGCTTCATGACTCAGCGTGATTTGTTGACATTCTGCCTGTACTAACAAGAGAGGGGTAAGAATCTATCTCTCGGCAAATACCCTTTAAGACATTTTTCGTGTAGAGATGTGCCTTAAGGTACACTGCTAAGCACTAGTGTTGAGCAATTATTATCGACAAAGTTGAAATCGGCAAGGTTTTTATTGGTTTATCGAAATTTTTTTGATCATGCGATAATTTTAAAGGGTAATCTGTGCATCATCTATTAAGATCGCGCCATTTTCGCGCTTCCTGTAATTTTGGCGGCCAGCAATCATGATTACAGAATAGAGAGGGTGAGATGTGTGTGCGACGTCATGACTGGGATGTGTATGGTTGCGATTGGCTGGAAAAATCCCCTGACCTCGTTTACATAGAACAGCGTTTCCTGTTTCAGCCTCGTGTCTCTCAGCGTCTCACAGGAGTAGGACGTGCGCTCTGCCTGTGGCCAAACAGCTCAGCAAAAATTATTCAAATTTTTGCCCCAGAGAAACCTCTACTATTAGCTGTGATCCTTACAATTTAGTTAGATTAGAGATTGGAAGATTTTATGCAGTTAGGTAGAGAATATTAAAGGAGCATCTAGCCCTGTAATGTCACGGAGGGAGCGGGGGGGGGGGGGGGGGGCCATGTGGGCGAACACAGACAAGCTCTATTTAAAAAACATGGATAAAAATTCACCAAGACTTAGTGTAGATATTGCACTGCAAAAATCTTTTTTATTAACAGTTTGCTATTGAATATTTCCCGGATATTGGGCAGCCTGAACTTATATTAGGATACACATCATTTCTAGTAACTGCAGGTCTCTGTGTTAGGTGCAAAACTCCACTTTTATTATTAGTATTGTAGCGGGTTCGGTGGATTCGCTGGGCCAATGCAAGAGATGGTAGCTAAGCCACGCCAGAGAACGGAGTCTAAGTAGCCCCCGGTTTTCACCAGAGCCCGCCGCAAAGCGGGACGGAATTGCTGCGGCATGAGGCTACCAGGTCGTTTTTCCCCTGACGGACTGGTTGGATGGCGGCCGGGGTAACGTAATAGAATGTTTTCCAAGACTAGTCGGGG
>JAODAL010053214.1:0-25445 GCA_025379985.1 Phyllomedusa bahiana | reverse complement strand
GTATGAGGGTTTACGCTAAAGATTTAGGTTCTTAGAGGAAAAATGTAGATACTCAGGTTTCTTCCCTGCCTAGCGGGGTATGAGGAGAACGCTTTTGTGTTAAGTGCTTTTGGCATAGAACCGATTGTTTAAAAAGAAGCGGAAAAAAAAAGGATTTCAGAATGTTTTGCAAAAAACAAAAAAAAATTTCCCATAAACTACAGGGTGCGTAAACTTTGTTTTTTTTTAAAAATTTTTTGATGGTTTTGTGCATCACATTTTGCAGATGTTTTGCATTGGTAAAGCTAAAAACCCCCTGCACTGTGCGCAATTTCCCAGACCTTCCTTCTCTTTTCCCCAAGTGCATTCACTAGGTTAGCACAAAGTATCAGATGTGACTGCAGGATCAGGCAGGAAAAGGATTTGTTTGTAGTCTGTTGCCATAGAAATACATACAGTGAAGGAAATAATTATTTGATCCTTGTGATGTGTAAGTTTTCCCACTGACAAAGACAAAAAAGTTTTAACTTTAAGGGTAGGTTCATTTTAACTTGAGAGAAAAAAACCCCAAAAAAATCCAGAAAATACATTGTATAAAATTTTACTTTTATTTGCATTTTGCTGAGAATAAGTACTTGATCCCCCCCAACCATTAAGAGTTTGGTTAAACCCAATTGATTTTCCCAATAACTGTTACCTGCTTTAAAGAAGCTGTCTTACATGTCCCTTTATAAAAACTTGTCACAGACTCAATTAATCATAGATCTAACCTCTACAACATGGGCAAGCCCAAAGATTTTAAGGATTCGGGGCAAGTCATAGACCGCCAAAGTGGAATGGGCTAAAAAACCCAAAGAAAGACTTTGGGTGAGAAGAGAAATTTTTGGTGCATAGAAAGAAAATGAAGAAATAAAAAATGCTGTTGACGACATCGATCGGGGCACCATCTAAATTCACCTGGGGACCCCTGATATGAGGAAGTGAGAGATCAGCCTAAAATACATGGGGGGAATTGTTTAAATTCAAGGCAGCTGGGAAACAGGCAAAAAAACCTTGGTAAACTTGTGGTAATGGGTTTAAAATCGCAGGCCGAAGGACCCCTGTCAGGGGAAAGGGGCATGTAGGCCCCTCAAAAAAAAAGGGAATGTGCAGGCCCGCCTGAAGAAGGCGCATGTGCAGGCCCGCCTGAAGAAGGCGCTGTGCAGGCCCCCCTGAAGAAGGCGCATGTGAAGCCCGTCAAATTTGCCCAAAAACACTTGGAGATTCTGTGGTGATTGGGGGAAGGGTGCTGTGGTCAAATGAGACAAAAATTTAGGTTTTGGCATTTAACTAATCGCGGTTTGGGGAAAAGGGGAAAAGTTGCTTAACCAAAGAACACCCTCCCCCCTGTCAAATGAGGGGGGAAAAATTATGTTTTGGGGGTGTTTTTCTGCTAAAGGGACGGGCGATTCACTGCTCAATGGGGGAAAAGGATGGGCATGTACCGTAAAATCCCGGTGACAAACCTTCCCCCCGCCCGGAATTAAAAATGGGTGGGGGTTGGGTCTTCCGCAAGACAATACCCCAAAAAATAAGCCCAAGGCAACAAGGAGTGGCTCAAAAAGAAACACATTATGATGACAAGTTCTTTTAAATTATTGGTGGTCAAATAATGAACAGGGGTTAAATTTTAAAAATTCCCGGAGGGCTAGAGTAATAAAAGGGTTCATTTTGAGTAATTAAGGCAAAAGTAATAAAAGCCTCATTGTAAATTCCTTTGGTCTGATAATAAATGGGGCATTGTAAAATCCCCGGTGGTCTTGAGTATAAAGCATATTTTTAAATTCCCTGGGGTCTAGAGTAATAAAAGCTTTATTGTAAATTTTATGGGGGGTCCCGAGTAATAAAAACTTCATTGAAATTCCCCGGGGGGCTAGAGTAATAAAACACTTTAAATTCCCTGGGGGTTAAAGTAAAAAATGGGGGACATTGTAAAATTCCCCCGGGTTAAGTTAAAAAGCATGTTGTAAAATTCCCCGGTGGTCTGAGTAATAAAAATTCAGTAAAACCCTGGTGGTCTAGAGTAATTCAGGTTCATTGTAAAATTCCCCTTTGGGTTGAGTAAAAAACTTATTGTAAATTTATGGGGGTCCCGAGTAAAAAAAACTTCATTGTAATTCCGGTGGTTAGAGTAATAAGCATCATTGAAAATTTTAGGGAAAAAAAAGGTTGAGTCGCCACCCTTTTTGCCCCCCGCCCCCCCCCCCCAGTTACCAGCATGAAGGTTCAAAAATAACAAAAGGGCCCCGACAGCGGATGAGGGGAAAAATTATAAAATCACCAAATTTATTCAGCCCTAGGGGACAACAAAAAAAATCCACGTGAGACAGGGTGACACAAAAAAAACCACTGACGCCTAACACAAAAAATCGCCCACGCTTTTTGGGCACATCTTGCCCTTAATCAAGGCATAGTTTAAATGAAAACACATTTTCATAGTTATTTACCATCACCCATTAAAACTTAATTTTGGGTAAAATCAATCTCTTTCCTGTACGGAATTGTCCCAAAACCCCTGAGAACCCGAGCGCCCCATGTTATGCCCTCCCCGGCGTCCATACACTAAACCCGGGTGTTGTTAAACCCGTTAGAAAATCCCGGGGATGCGGGGATTAAAAAAATTAAAAAAATTGTCACCAGCCTGGTAAGGGCAAAGAGCCCACATGCGCAGTAATGCAAAAAATGGGCTTAAAAAAAAATTTTGGCATTGGAAATAACCCAAAAAAAAGAAACGAAAAAAGTGTCTGTAGACAGAACCAAACAGGGGGGTTACAAGTAAGTCACTTTACATTGTTCATGTAAATGGAAACCAAAAAATAATCAAATTTCAAAATCAAAAAAAGACCAAAATGACCCTAATACTCTGGGAATAAAATTAAAAACTATAACTATTTAAAAATTTAAATTTTATTTTAATTTTAAATTTTTTTTTTTTTTTTATGTTTTTTTTTATTTTTAATTTTTAATGCTCCCACATCGCGATGCTACCAAAAAATTGCAACTACCTATAGGGCCCATATCCCCACTTTTCCTTTAAAACTTAATAGTAACATAAATTTCTTTTTTAAAAATTTTTAACCTTTTTTGGAAAATGTGGTTTTTTAAGGAAAAAAAACCCTTTCCTCTCTATCCCGTAGCTTTTTTCCCACGTCACCCCCTCTACTGGCCCTACAATCCTTTCAAATTCCCAAAAAAACCTGTAGTACATTTCTTTTTATAATTGTTTTCTCTATGACATTTTTTCGCCCGTTAGATTTGGTGCGTAAGGAGGGTAGCAGTCACGTCGTTCGGGATTTTTCCAATATTCTAATTTTTAGCTTTCTAAAAATTTTGAGCCAATATATAAAAACATTGCAAATTTTTGCATCGGGGTTTGGGCTTTAAACCCACGCTGTGGTTTTGCATTTGATAAATTGCTTAATAAAAATGGTTTTTGTCCCGTTACCGGATTTGAAAAAAGTTTTTGCATGGGTTAGCTTTTTTGCCATTTTGCACTTGTTAGAACCACTTTTAAAAAGAACCCCTGTGGTGAAACCATTTTTTTAAATTTTTTCCCACTGGGTAAAGGGAGGGGTTTGATTTTTCCCTTTAAATTTTTAAAAATTTTTTTTGAAAAATTTTTAACAACCCTGTGAAAAGGATTTTATTTAAGATCTCGTCTTCTTTTAACAGGGGCAGATAAAATCGAAATTGTTTGTCAATTTTTTGTTTTAATGTTGGCTAAATTTTTTGCCCCAAAATTTGGGGGGTGAGACAATTCCTTTTCCCCCTTTCTTTTATTATTATGCTTATTATGTTGAAAATTTTACTCTTTAAATTTTCACTAGTGATTTTTTTTAGAAAATTTTTTGGGGGCCTACCCAAATTGCCAAGTGGGTAGCCTCTGTTTTAATTTTTTCCTTTTCGTTTTGTGTTCTTCAATGGGGTTTAAGATGAGGGGTTCTGTACATTTTCCCTTTTTGCACAAAACCCCCCCCAACGGAATTCCCTTTATGGTGGGGGCGAGGGTGGAAACTCCTGTAGTGAATTTTTTGTATTCCCGGGATGGGGTTTTTGGGGGTACTATGACTAGCTACTCTCTCATTCTCCCTTCCGTGAGGACAAGATAAAAAAAAGTGATTTCGGTTTTTGGCCCCCCAAGAATGTAAATTTTAGATTAAATAAATTGTGATTCAAATTTTTCTACAAAGGCAGGTACGGCAGTTTACACTCCTCCCAAATAATGGGGGAACATCGATTTTTCCTGCCGTACCTTTACCAAAAAAGGGGAAAAGGGTTTGTCTGTAGAAAATATGAAAATGTTTTCCCCCCAAAGACATAACTAGATTTCCCCAAGGAGGGCAAAAATTTCGCCCCCTTGAAAACCCCTTTTGACTGCAAATAAAATCCCCATCAAAAGGGGAAAAAGTTATTTTTTTATAAAAAAATTAGTTAGGGGAAAAGGGTGTATTAAATGAAATCTATAGGGGTTTTACTGTTTTGGTTTTAATAAAATTTCCCCAAAGCAAAAAAGTGCTTTTGATTTTGGAAGGGAAAAATATATAACAAATAAACATCACAAGTTAGCCATACCAATGTCCTTCCCAAAAACTTTCCCTCCCAATTTTTTGTAAAAACATCTCCCTTTTTATCTTTTTGGTCCCCGGGGGGACCCTTTGGGGCCAGTGGCTGAAAGACACCACCCAGCCCGGCCCAAACGCTCCGATAGAGACCCTTTTCCCATACAAACGGACGCATGGGCACACCCTTTTTTTTTTTAGGGGACTTTCGGGAGTCCGTTAATATTGGGTTATCGGGGGGTTTTATAATAAAAACTCCTTTTTTTTTCCCCCTTTAATATGCCCAACCACCCCTTCTTAAACCCAAATTTGGGTTTGAGTTCTCCCTGTTTAACAAAATTTGGGGGTTTACTAGACGTTTACGTTAAAATAGTATTTTTCCTTTTAAAGCATTGAAAAAGCGGGGATGATCTGTAATCGAACGATTAAAGGAAAAACAACAGCTCCCCTTGTCTGCCATCCCCCTATAATCTCATGTTTTTTTTTAAGCTCATTAAGAGCCACATTTTGAGATCGAGAAAATTAGAATAGTGGGGACGGGGACAGTGGGGGGCCCGTGTCTTTCTTTTTTTTTAAGATCATTTTCCACTGCCAATTTTTAAAACCTTTTTCCAAAAGAAGGGGGGACCTTTGATTGGATAGGATAGAAGGTTTGGGGTTAGTGATTTTTAGTTGGTTTTTTAGTGGACACAAAATAACAAAAATTTGGGGTCATTTATTACTCAAATTTCCCCTGAATTTTGTAAGGAAACTGCTCCATAAAAAAGGAAAAATTTGGAAAAATTTATTATGAATAACGAGTTTCCCCCCGAGGTACTTCATCCCCTTCCTTTTCTTGAAAAAAAGGGCGGGGAATGTTAGATCTCTTACAAATTTGTTTAAAGTCCTTCCATGTAGAGAAAAAAAACAAAAATTTTTCCCGTAAAGCAAAATTTTTGTCCTTTAAGGGGCCGAACCTTTTACAAAGTTCCCGGCCTTTTGACTTTATATTTTTTTAAGTTAAGGACATCAAGAGATTTTCCCGGATCCCTTGGGGTTGTTGGTTTCCCCCTGTGTTTTCCCGCGTTGAAATTTTTTTTTATTTTCCTGCCACTCTTCTGGTGTGCCGCACAAGTTTTTTGACTTTGTTTGTTTTTTTTGCCTTTTTTGTAGTAGGACGAGAAGTTGTTTGGAAATTTTTTCCGATGTATCCTTTAGGTCGGATAAGGGGGGGGTTCCGGGGGTCCAAGGATCCAAAACTTACATTTTTCTTTTTTTTTCTGCCCCCCAAAAAAAAGGGGGGGGGGGGGGGGGGGGGGGGGGGGTTTTTTGTTTTTTTTAAAAAAAAATTTTTGGGGGGGGGGGGGGGGGGGGGGGGGTTTTTTGGTGGGGGGGGGGGGGTATTAAAAATTTATATAAAATTTTTTGGTTTTTTTTTGGGGGGGGGTTTTTTTTTTTTGGGTTTTTAAATTTAGGGGGGAATTTTATTGAATGGTAAAATTATTAAATAAGGATTTGGTTTTAAAGGTTTTGGGGTTTTAATTTTTATTTTGGAATGTTTGGGTTGGGATTTTTTAAAATTTTTTGGGTTTAAAGGGGGGAAAGGAAAAATTAAAATTATTTTGTGAAGGAAATTTTTTTAGATTTTAAAACCAAAAAGGGTTTACAATTTTGTCGAGTAATTGGGGGGTACCTTTTTTAAATTCCCTTTGACCAGTGGTATCATTTCTTTGCTAAGATAATTTTTAAAATGGTCAGATCCCAAAAAAATCTTCTTTTTTTGTAACATTAAATTTTTCCCTTTTCTGGGGTTAAAATGACCCAAAATCTATGTTTTCCCTTTTGGGTTTGTGACTGATCATTGTTAAAGACCCTTTTTGGCTTTTTTTTTGGCCGTAATTGCTTAAGGCCATATTGAAGACCTTTTCCAAATTTTAGGGGTCAGTGGAAAACAAGGAAAAAAAAGGGCTAGGGCCCTTTGCAATTAAATTCCCCTAGGGATTCCCTTTCAAAAAAAAAGTCAAACTCTGTCTCCAGATATAAAAGGAGAATTCCCTTTCCCCCCTGCTTTTAGTTTTTTAAATAATGGATACTCATGTCCAATTTTCTCCCCCTAAGGGAGGGGCACGGGCCCCCGACCCGGAAAAATTTACGTTTTTAAAAGGAAAAAAAAGGGTTTAGTCGCTCCCCCCTTTGTGCAGGGATGTAACAGTCTTTTCCTTTTCCCCACGGGCCCTGCTCCAGTTACCAAATTTAAAAAGAAAGGTTTCCCAAAAATACAAAAGGCCAGCGACAAACGGCATGAGGTGAAAAATTATAAAACCCAATTTTTTTCCCTTTCCCAAGGGACAAAAATAAAATCCACGGAGAAAGGGGTGACACAGAAAAACCCCTGAAGGCCCCAGACCAAAAATCGCCGACGCGTTTCGGGACAATTTTGCCCCCTTTCTCAGGCCCTTGTTAGGGCTGAACCAAATTTTTATAGTTTTATACCTTTAATATTAAAAAATTAAAAAGGATAAAATCAATTTTTTCTTTCCTGTACGGAATTGTCTCAGACCCCTGAGAACGCCGAGCGCACAGGTTTTTGCGCTCCCCGGCCCTCCGATTAAAACTAACCGGATGTTGTAATCCCCTTAGAAAGTCCGGGCATGGCATAAAATTTAAAAATTGTCACTAGCCTGGTTTTTAATTTTTCCAACCTCATTTCCGCTGTCCTGGTCCCCTTTTTTATATTTGGGCCCTTTCCCTCATTGTAAATTCCCCCGGTGGTCTAAAGTAATAAATGGGTACATTGTAAATTCCCTGGTGGTCTAGAGTTATAAAAGCCCTTTGTTGTAAAATTTCCCCGGGTGGTTTTTTAGAGTAATAAAAGGTTCATTGTAAATTCCCTGGTGGTCTAGAGTGATAAAATGGTTAGTTGTAAACTCCTTGGTGGTCTAGAGCAATAAAAGCTCCATTGTAAATTCCCTGGTGGGCTAGAGTAATATTTAAAGGGTTTTACTTTTAAATCCTCTGGTGATTTAGAGTATTAAAAGCTCATTGTAAATTCCCTGGTGGTCTAGAGCAATACAAACGCCATTGTAAATTCCCTAGTAGTCTAGAGTAATAAAAGGGTTCATTGTAAATTCTCTGTGGAACTAAGTGCAAAAGCTTCAATGTAAACTCCATGGTGGACTAAACAGAATAATAACTTCAGTCTGTAAATTCACCTGGTAGACTAGAGTCTAATAACAGCTTCATTGTAAACAACTCCCTGGTGGTCCTACGAGTAAATAAAAACTTCCAGTGGACAAATTCCCTGGTGAGCTAGAGTAATAAAATCTTAATTGTAAATTCCCTGGTGGTCTAGAGTAATAAAAACTACATCTTGTAAATTCACTGTGGTGCTAGAGTATAAAAACTTCATTGTAAATTCCCTGTGGTCTAAAGTTAATAACAAACATTCATTGTAAATTCCCTGTGCAATCTAAAAAGCGCTAAACCATCCAGGTTCATTGTAAATTCCCTGCGGTCTAGATAATAAAACTTCATTGTAAAAGTCCTTGTCTAGATTAATAAAACATGTTTTCATTGTAAATTCCCCCTGGGGTAGCTAGAGTAATATAATACGATTCATTGTAAATTCCCTGTGCTAGATAATATATGGTTATATATACTAAAACACTACCCTGAGGTGGTCTAGACGCAATAAAAGCTTCCATTGGTCAGATTTCCCTGGTGGGCTAGAGTAATATAAGGGTTCATTGTAAATCCTCTGGTGATTTAGAGTAATAAATGGGTTCATTGTAAACTCCCTGTGGTCAAAGTATTAAATGCTTCAATTATATTCCCTGGTCGGCGAGAGCAAGAACCAAACGCGTAGACCCTTGTAAATTCCCTAGTATCCAGAGTAATAAAAGTTCATTTAAATTCCACTGGTGAGCTAGAATGAATAAAAGATGCCATATGATAAATTCCCCTTGTCTAAATAATGAAAACTTCTTGTAAATTTCCCTGGTGGTATAGAGTAAATAAAAACATTTCATTGTAACTTCCCTGTGCTCCTAGAGTACAATCAAGGCTCCATTTTAAATCCCCTCTGTGGTGCTAGACGTAATATATGGTTCATGTAAACTTCCCGGGTGGACTAGTCATATAAGAGTTCTAATGTAAATCCTCTGGGGATTCTAGAGTAAATAAATGGGTTCATTGTAAAACTCCCATTGAGGTCAGAGCAATAAATCTATTCTCATTGCTATATTCCCGGTGGTCTAGAGTAAATTCACAAAGCTTCATTGTAAATTCCCAGTGCGTCTAGAGTAAATAAAAGCGTCATTGTAAATTGCCTGGATGTCAGAGTAATAAAACTTTCAGTGTAAATTCCCTGGTTCCTAAAAGTAATAAAAGCTTCAGTGTTATATTGCGCTGTTGCCTAGAGTAATAAAAGGTTTCATTGAAATTCCCTGTGTCCTAGAGGTGTCTCACAAACGTTCATTGTAAAATCCCTGTCCAGAGTAATAAAAGCTTCATTGTAAAATAGCCTGTGTCTAGAATAATAAAAACCTTGTGGTAGATAATACGATGGGTTCATGTAAGTTTCCTGTTGGTCCAGAGGATGAAATCAAGTCTTTCTGTAAATGCACCTGGGACTCTAGTGATGAATAAGTTCATTTTAATTCCCTGTGGTCCTAGAATAATAAAGCACATTGGAAATTCCCTGTGGCTTAAGTTTAATAGCATACGTGTAAATTCCCTGTGGTAAGTTATAACACAAGCATCGTGTAAATTCCCTCAGAGGTCAGAGGTAATATACGGTTCGATTGTACAATACCTGTGGTCTAATATAAAAGCTTCATTTAAATTCTAATGGCGGCTCCACAAGTCAAATAACACAAAAACTTCATTGTAAATTCCCGTGTCTAGAAGTAATAGACGGGTTCATTCATAAAATTCCTGGTGGTCTAACGAGTAATAAACGCACATTAGTAAATTCCCTGTGTCTAGAGTTTAAAAGCATCGTTTAAATTCCCTGTGGCTAGAGTAATAAAATCTTCATTGTAAATTCCCTGGTGGCGCTCTAAGAAAAAAACACAATTCATTTAGAATTCTATGGTGTCCCAAGGAATAAGACAACATCATGTGAATTCCATCTGGCTAGATCTAATAAAAGGTCATTGACTAGAATTCCCCTGTGAGCTAGAGTAATAAAACGTCATTGAAATTCCCTGCGGTCCTAGAGTAATTATGGTTCTTCATGAGTAAATTCCCTGGTGCTAGAGTAATATATGGACATTGTAAATTCCCTTGCTGGCTAAGTAATATAAGGGCATTAGTTGTCAAATCCTCCTTTAGTTTAGAGTAATAAATGGGTTCATTGTAAACTCCCTGTTGGTGTAGAGTAATAAAAGCTTCATTGTAAATTGCCTGGTGGTCCAGAGTAATAAAAGCTTCATTGTAAATTCCCTGGTGGTCTAGAGTAATAATAGCTTCATTGTAAATGCTGGTGTACCCGAGTAATAAAACTTCATGTAAAACTTCCTGCGGGACTAGAGTAATGAAAAACCTGGTGGTTTAAGTAATATAAGGGTTCATTTAATTTCTCTGGTGGTCTAGAGTGATGAATAAGTTTATTTTAAATTCCCTGGTGGTCTACTCGAAATAAGTTCATTGTAAAATTCCATGTAGTCTAGAGTAATAAAACTTCATTTTAAACCTTCCGGTGGGTCTAGAGATAGATACAAACAACCTGGTGGTTTAGAGTAATATATGGGTTCATTGTAATTTCCCTGGTGGTCTAGAGTGATGAATAAGTTTATTGTAAATTCCCTGGTGGTCTAGTGATGAATAAGTTCATTGTAAATTCCCTGGTGGTCTAGAATAATAAAGCATCATTGTAAATTCCCTGGTGGTCTAGAGTAATATATGGATTCATTGTAAATTCCCTGGTGGTCTAGAGTAATAAAACTTCATTGTAAATTCCCTGGTGGTCTAGAGTAATATATGGATTCATTGTAAATTCCCTGGTGGTCTAGAGTAATATATGGGTTCATTGTAAATTCCCTGGTGGTCTAGAGTAATAAAGCATCATTGTAAATTCCCTGGTGGTCTAGAGTTATAAAAGCATCGTTGTAAATTCCCTGGTGGTCTAGAGTAATAAAACTTCATTGTAAATTCCCTGGTGGTCTAGAGTAATAAAAGCTTCATTGTAAATTCTATGGTGGTCCAGAGTAATAAAAGCTTCATTGTAAATTCTATGGTGGTCCAGAGTAATAAAGCCTCATTGTGAATTCCATTCTGGCCTAGAGTAATAAAAGGGTTCATTGTAAATTCCCTGGTGGTCTAGAGTAATAAAACGTCATTGTAAATTCCCTGGTGGTCTAAGTAATTAAAATTTTGTAAATTCCCGGGGGCAGATAAAAAAAATTTCTTTTGTAAATTCCCTGGTGGTCTAAAGTAAAAAAAAAACTTTGTAAACCCTTGGTTTGGGTTTATAAAAGCTTGTTTGAAAACCCCTGGGCTAGAGTAATAAAATTCATTGTAAATTTCCCCTGGTGGCTAGAAGTAAAAAGGTTCTTTTAAAAATTTCCCTGGTGGTCCTAGAGTAATAAAAGTTCATTGTAAATTCTTGGTGGCCCAAGTAAAAAAGGGTCATTGTAATTTCCTGGTCAAAATAAAAAAAAAATTTTTTAAAATTTCCCCGGTGGTCTAGATAATAAAATTCATTGAAAAATTCCCCTGGGGGTTAGGGGATAAAAGGGTTCTTTAAATTCCCTGTGGCTAGATAAAAAAAGGGGTTCATTTTAACCCGGTGGCAGAGTAATAATGGTTCTTGTAAATTCCCTGGGGGTTTAAGAGTAAAAAAATTATTGAAATTTTCCTGTGGTCTGGGAAAATTAGGGTTTTCATTGAAATTCCTGGTGGTCTAGAGTATAAAAGGGTTATTGTAAACCCCTTTGGGGGTCCAAGAATAAAAGCCCATTTAAACCCCTGGTTGGTCTAATATAAAAGTTTTCATGTAAACTCCTGGTGGCTAAAGTAAAAAAGCTTCATTGAAAATTTCCCCTGGTTCTAGATTTAAAAAGTTCATTGTAAAACCCCCTTTGGGGTTATCAATAAAAAGCCATTGTAAAATTCCGGTGGTCAGATTTAAAAAAAGCTTATGTAAACCCCTGGTGCAAGTAAAAAAGTTCATTGTAAATTCCCCTGGGGGTAGAGTAATAAAAGTTCATTGTAAACCCCTGGTGTCTAAGTAATAAAATTTCTGTAAACCCGGGGGGGCGGGTTTAATAATGGGTTCATTGTAAATTCCTGGGGGGGCTAGGTAATAAAGGGTTATTTTTAATCCCGGGGTAAAGAAATAAAATTTCAGAAAACCCCGGGGGGGGGTTTGGTTAGAGTAATAAAGGGGTTTCTTTTGTAAATTCCCTGGTGGTCAGGTAAAAAAGCTTCATTTAAATTCCCTGGGGTCTAGGTAATAAAGTTTAAATTGAAATTCCCGGTGGCCCAGGTAAAAAAAAGCTTATTGTAAATTTTCCCTGGTGGTCTAGAAAAATAAAACCCTGGGGGGCTAGATTAAAAAGGGGTTTATTGATTTCCCGGTGGCTGAGTGATAAAAAGTTCATTGTAAATTCCTGGGGGTCTAGGTGATAAAAATTTTTGTAAAACCCCTGGTGGTCAGAGTATAAAAGTTCTTTGTAAATCCCGGGGGTCCAGAGTAAAAAAGTTTTTTAAACCCCCTGTGGTAAGTAATAAAAATCATTGTAAATTCCTGGTGGTCTAGAGTAATAAAATTAATTGAAATTTCCCCTGGGGGTTAGAGTAAAAAAAGGGGTTAAATAAAATTCCTGGTGGTCTAGAGTATGAAAAGGTTTCATTGAAAATTCCCTGTTGCCCGGGTAAAAAAATTCTTGAAATCCTGGGGGTTAAAGATATAAAAGGGTTCAATTTAAAACCCTGGGGGTCAGGAAAAAAAGGGTTCATGTAAATTCCCTGGGGAATAAAAAAGGGGTTTCTTGTAAATTCCCGTTGGTCGAGTAATAAAATTCTTTGGAAAAATTCCCTGGGGTCTAGAGAATAAAAAAATAAAAAAATTCCCTGGGGGTTGAGTATAAAAGTTCATTGAAATTCCGTGGCCAGAAATAAAAACTTTGTTGTAAAACTCCCTGGGGGTCTAGTATAAAAGGGGTTCATTGAAATTTCCCTCTGGGGTCTAATTATAAAGGGGTTCTTTGTAAATCCGGGGGTTCTAAGTAAAAAAAATTTTCATTGAAAATTTCCCCTGGTGGTCAGAGTAAAAAAAGGGGTTTTTGTAAACCCCCTGGGGGTTCAGAGTAAAAAAAGGGGTTCATAAAAATTCCCTGGTGGTCTAGAGGATAAAATTCATTGAAAATTCCTGTGGCCCCAGAGTAATAAAAACTTCTTGAAAATCCCGGGTGGCCAGATAATAAAAGGGGTTTTTGTAAATTCCCTGGGGGTTCAAGTAATAAAGGGTTATTGTAAATCCCCTGGGGTCTAGATATAAAAGTTCTTTGTAAAATTCCTGGGGTCCAGAGAAAAAAGGGTTAATTGAAAAATTCCTGGGTCCAAATAAAAAAAAGCTTCATTTAAAATCCCGGGTGGTCTAGAGAAAAAAAGGGGTTCATTGTAAATTTTCCCGGTGGTCTAGATAAAAAAAATTATTGTAAATTTCCCCTGGGGCCCAAAGTAAAAAGCTTAAATTGAAATCCCGGTGGTCTAGAGTAAAAAAAGTTCATTGAAAATTCCTGGTGGCTAGAGTAAAAAAAGGCTTATTTTACATCCCCCTGAAGGGCGGGACAGGAAGGAATCAAGGTTGAAATTATGTTTCCCTCATGGAGACCCTTTTCAAGTCCTTCCTTGGGGCGGGAGCCCCAAAAGCAACAACAATTTGGTTTCCCTCTGCCCTGTTTAAATTGATCAATGGGGACATGGTCCTTTGTCTTCCTATTGCCTGGATGGATTCTCTGGATGGGTTTGGAATTAGTAATTTCATTAGAAATCGGGTAAAAACTCCTTCAATGGGGTGAAAGGTTTTGGTGGATTTCCCCCTTTTAAGCCCTGCAGCCTTCTAAACGGTGCTGGTATGCCCAAATCCCGGTGATGCTATTTTTTCCGGGACTATAAAGGGAAGAAAGCCGGGAAGTGTAAGATGGGGTGAACCGAGAAGGGAAACGTCTATTTTAAGCTTTGAGAAAACTTTTAGACATAACCCGGGACCACTTATTGACAAACTATCCAGCTCTCATAAGGGGGCGCAGTTTACCCACCGGTTTAGTAAGGAGGACTTACTGCCCATCCCCAAACTATAATAGCCATTAGAACAGTCAGTGACTGGTAATTTACATTGCTGCCTTTCAAGGGTTTTCCCCCCACATTGATTGGTTGGCAAAGGTGAATAAAGATTATTACCCAAAAAACATTGCTGTTCTGATTTTTTCCTTACTGAGTTAGAGCAGTTCTTAACTCCTGCTTGTTGAAACCAAGCTTCCCTAGGTTACCGACCCCTCTCTCTGCTGGAACCAGGGCGTCATTCCCTGCTGTGTCTTATTAGCAACAAAAGGAGCTTGCATATCTTTGTCAGTGACACACTTCAACCCTTTATAGCTCTGTAGCATTGTGTCCTGCTGTTAAAACCCTTCCATTTACAACGTCCCTCCCAACAGAAATCTACTAGGAATAGCAGCGCTGAAATGTCATTCTTTTCTGTAGAATCAACCACAGTCTGAACCAGAATAGGAGCCTGAAGCTGTAGAACGCCCACAGCCGCGAAAAAGTATGTGGGAGTCTGAAGCGGGAGAACCAACCACAGCCTAAACAGGGAAATGGGAGCCTGAAGCTGTAAATCCCACGCCTGAAAGGGAAGTGAGAGGTTGGAGCTTAGAACCCCACAGCCTGAACAGGGGTGGGAGGCGCGGTAGAACCGCCCGCCCGAACGAAGAGAAGCCCGAAAACTATTGAATGCCCAAGTGTACGGAAGGGGAGCAAGAAGCTATAGAACCGCCCAGAGCTTGGACGGGAAGGCAGGAAGGGGGAGTCTGAAGCTGTGGAATGGCCCATGTCCCGAACAGGAAGGGGGACCTGAAGCTGAAAAACCCCCCCACAGCTTGGACGGGAAGGGAGGAAGGGGAGTTGAAGCCCGTAGAACCCCCCATATCTGAACAGGGGAAGGGGAGCCTGAATTTTTTAGACCATCCACAAACCCGAACAGTAAGTGGGAGCCTGAAGTATTTTAAATGTCCCACAGCCTGAAAAAGAAAGTGGGAGCCCTTAAGCTGTGAACGGCCCAAGCCGAGCAGGAAGTGGGAGCCAAACGTAAGGCCCACGCCCCAAAGGAAGTGGGAGCCTGAAGCTTTTTAGAACCCCACAGCCTGAACAGGAAGTGGGAGCCCTGAAGCTGTAAAAAATGCCCACTCCAACAGGAAGTGGGAGCCCGAACTGTAAAAAGCCCCCCAGTCCTAAGGAAGTGGGAGCCTTTAAGCTGCAGAACCGCCCACAGCCTGAACAGGAAGTGGGACCCTGAAGGCGCAGAAACCGCCCACAGCCTAAAACGGGGAAGGGGGAAAACCTAAAAGCTGTAAAACCCGCCCACACCCCTTTGAACGGGGCCGGGGGGAGCCCTGAAGCTTTTAGAACCCCCCCACAGCCCAAAAAAGGGAAGGTGGGAGCCTGAAGCTATAAAACCCCCCACAGTCCAACAGGAAGGGGAGTACCGGGAACTTTTAGAACCCCCCAAACAGCCGGAAACGGGAAAAGGGGGAAACCCCTGAAGCTTTAAAACCCACCCACACCTAAAAAAGGAAGGGGGGCCCTGAAGCTTTTAAAAACCCCCACACATTTTCCTCAACAGGAAGGGGGGAGCCTGAAGTTGCAGAAACCCCCACAGCCTAAAAAGGGAACTGGGAGCCGGGAAGCTGGCCCTTTAAGCAAATAAAGGGTTTGGAAAACCCCTTTAAAGTCAGGGGAAAGAAAAAGACATGCATAACAATCATTCGTGAATTCCATAGGGGGGTCGTCCTTTTCCAGTATGGTAAGTTAAGCTATCGGTGCCCAGCTACAGTACATATCCAAATAAATTGTTGTTCTCAGCCTAAAACCGCGTCACTCAACTATTCGTAGGAAATTTTAAAACAAAAAAATTTTTAAAATAAAGTGGATTTTTTTATCTCAGTATTTTTTTTTCCTCTATTTTTCAGGGTGGGGACCAACACTTTATTTTGTAACATCTTAGACCCCAGGCCAACGAGAGTCATTTGCACCTTCACCCCCGGGCCAGGTGAGCAGTCAACGCTATTTTAAAAATCTTTGACCCCCTGGTTTTGCTCTACATAATCAATCCCATCACCACCATCCAGTTTTGTTTTTTTTTTTCCAGAGAGGAGATCTTTAGCTGCAAAATTTACCTGAGCGAGGGGGAGGAAGAGGAAGTGGCCGGCTCCCAGGTCAGCTGCGGGAATAAAAGTCATTGGGGAAAAATAGGATCAGAATTTCCCCTTTTATCCCGGGGATCCGTCAATTCAAATCAAAACATTACATTAGGATTAAAAAGTCGTGAAAAAATGACATAAAATACAAAATCGATTTGCTTTAATGGACAAAAAAAAAAATATTCGAAATTAAAAACAAAATTCACTTTTAGCAGAACCAAAAGGGTCAGAAACCTTTAAAAATCTGTAAAACCAAAATATTAATGATAGTCTTAGGGGTAATTGCTGTGCCCTTTAGAGGGGGGCAAAAAGGTGACAAAAAATAAGGAAATAAATTTTTTACAAAAAGTTTCCCCTTTCATGATTCGAACATATCCCCCTCAAAGTCTGTAGGTTTCGGGTGCCCCCCCGGGACCCCGACTTTTAATAGCCCATAAAAAGTAAACCCCCTCACATTTTTTTAAATTTTTATTTATTCTTTTCATGGGGCAACACTGGGATCTACACGGAAAAATTAAAGTTCATGTACAGCTTGTATAACAGGGGAAAGGGGGGTTCCTCAAAATACTTAAACCACCCCTCAATGTCAAACCCTGGGGGAAAAAAATGAGTACACCCCTAAGTGACAACAAAAGAAGTAAACGCCCAAGAGACCAAAGGCGGTACAACCCTAATGACCCCCAAAAAGTGGTACAAAAAAAACCCCCCAATACAACAAAATTTAGTAACCCCTAATTTACAACAAAAATGAGTACACCCCCTAAGAACCACAAAGGAGACAACCCTAAATGACAAAAAAAAGTGAGTACACCTAAGGGGCCCCAAAGGGAGTACAAAACCCTAAGGGGACCACAAAAAGTGAGCACCCCCCCCCTTTAATGACCAAAAAAAAGGGGAAGCCCCACCCCTAAGTGACCACAAAGTGGGGCCCCCCCCCCAAGTGACCAAAAAAAGGCCCCACCCCCAAAAGTGCCACAAAATTTTTGAGCACACCCCTAAGTGAAACAAAAATGAAAAACCTCCCCCTTTAAGTGACAAAAAAAAGGGTTTGAGCCAAAACCCCAAAAGGGGGGGATGACAACAAAAGTGATTTTACACCCCTAAAGTGCAAATGGACAAATTGTGCCCAAAAGGGCCCAAAATTTTTTGGGGGGCCCCGCCATTTTTTCCCCAGAAAATTTCCCTTTAACCCCTTTTTGGGCATGGGGGTCACTAAGCTTCAAGGTTGCACCCCCGGGGAACCCCTTTTTCACTCCTCTAGGGAGGGAACTCACGGGAGCGGGTGGGGGTTTTAGGGGGCCCCCTTGCGCACCTCCCCTTCTTTTTTGAGAAACCCCCACAGATGCCCATAGGGTTTGGGCTGGGGGAAAAGCTTGGCCATTTTCCAGCCCCTTTTTCCCTCATTTTTTTGGGCAAGGCAGTGGGGTTTTGGGAGGGGTTTGGGGGTCTTTTAACCTGGTGGAAAATGCCCTGCGGTCCAGAAGGGAGGGGTTTCATGCCCCTGCTTCAGAAGGTCCCCGTACATGTTGGGTTAGGGTTCCCCTCAAGGAACTGTAGCCCCCCCCCACCCCAAAAAAAAGCCTCAGGGCACCCCCAAAATCAGACACCCCTCCCCCCATGTTTGCTGTGGGAAAGACACACGGGTTTTTGAATCCTCACCTGGTCCCGCCACACACATTTGGACACCATTGAACTAAAGAATTTTAAATTTTGGGTTTCTCATTAAAGCACGGGAAACGGGTTTCCCAGAAATTCATATCTTTATCTGCTTGTTTCTCAAAAAACTTTTTGGGGGACTTTCTTTTTTCACCCATTTTTTAAGAAAGGCCCCCTTTCGGGAAAACCGCCCACCGGCAAAAACCAGTTTAAAAGCAGTGGGGTTGATGGGGGGTCTGGAAGCACTGACCCCCCACCCCTGAAACCCCTGCCAGAAATTTGTTGGGCAGCCAAAATTTCGGGGTTTATGATGCGGGAGCATTTAAATCATGCCCTTTGGCCCACCCAAAGGGTGGGGCCCTTTGTTCTGAGTGGAACCGGGTCTTTTTAAAACCCGGGGTGTATGGCCCTTGGGGGCCAAACCTTTGCTGCACCCGGGGTTGCAGGGTTTTGGCTTCTTCTTATACCCCTGGGGACATTTTTATGTAGAGCAACAATTTTTTTTCAAAGATCGTTGGGGCCCCCACCCCCACGGAAAGGGGACAAAAAACCCGGCCGGTTTTTTGGGCCCGGGAAATTTCCCCCCTTTTTTTATGGGGGCCGTCCTCAGGGGGCCGCGGGGGGGACGGGACGGCTTTTCTCCACGATGAGCAGAGAACAGCCCTCCCCCCTCCCATTGAGAAGCACATCTTCCGTCCGGAAACCGGACAGAAGATGGTGCTTAATCTATGTTTTGCCGCCGGACCGCCTGACGGAAAACCCGTGCAGTGGGGTCTGCTGCACAGGTTTTGCATAGAGCACAATTGTGCTCATTTTCGGCCGTTTTTTCAGGGGGCCCTGAAAAACCACAAAACCGGCTGAAAAACCGTCCGAAAACCCCGTGCAGTTGGTACATGCCCTTAGACAGCTCTTTACCATGAATGGCCATATTGACCTTATGGTGACCAGTATGACCGAGTGTGAGAGCGATAACACCAAATTTAACACATCTGCTCCCCATTCACACCTGAGACCTTATAACACTGATGGGTCATGTAACACAGGGGAGTAAAAATGGTAAATTGGGCACAATTTGTCCATTTTCACTTAGGGGTGTACTTACTTTTGTTGTCATTTAGGGGTGTACTCATTTTTGTTTCCAGCAGTTTAGACATTGATGACTGTATTGAGTTATTTTGAAGACACCAAATTTACACTGACTACTTTACATTGTATCAAAGTGTCAGATCCTCAGGGTTGTCCCATGAAAAGATATAACACAAGATTAACAAAAATGTGAGGGGTCTTCTGACTGTTGTGAGATACTGTATCTCAGGAACCAACACCCATTCTGTTCTATGGGAGTTCTGAGTACAGCTGAACAATCCACCCCCCCTGTACTGGGAACTTCCATAGGGGAGAATGAAGAGAACACAGCGCTCCCCTGTACTGGGAACTCCCATAGAACAGAATGAAGAGAAACACTTGCTCCCCTGAAATGGAACTCCCATAGAGGAAATGGAGAGAACACTGCGCTCCCCTGTACTGGGGAAATCCTAGAGGAGAATGAAAAGAACACAGCACTCCCTGTACTGGGAACTCCCATAGAACAGAATGGAGAGAACACTGCGCTCCCCTGTACTGGGAATTGCCATAGAACAGTTTGTAGAGAACACAGTGCTCCCCTGTACTGGGAATTGCCATAGAACAGAAAAGAGAGAACACAGCGCTCCCCTGTACTGGGAACTCCCATAGAACAGAATGGAGAGAACACAGCGCTCCCCTGTACTGGGAACTCCCATAGAACAGAATGGAGAGAACACTGCGCTCCCCTGTACTGGGAACTCCCATAGAGGAGAATGGAGAGAACACTGCACTCCCCTGTACTGGGAACTGCCATAGAGAAGAATGAAGAGAACACAGCACTCCTCTGTACTGGGAACTACCATAGAACAGAATGAAGAGAACACAGCACTCCTCTGTACTGGGAATACCATAGAAAGAATGGAGAGAACACTGCGCTCCCCTGTACTGGGAACTCCCATAGAACAGAATGGAGAGAACACAGCGCTCCCCTGTACTGGGAACTGCCATAGAACAGAATGGAGAACACAGCGCTCTCCTGTACTGGGGAAATCCCCATAGAGGAGAATGAAGAGAACACAGCGCTCCCCTGTACTGGGAACTCCCATGGAACAGAATGGAGAGAACACAGCGCTCCCTTGTACAGGGAACTCCCATAGAGCAGAATGGAGCGAACACAGCGCTCCCCTGTATTGGGAACTCCCATAGAACAGAATGGAGAACACAGCGCTCCCCTGTACTGGGAACTCCCATAGGACAGAATGAGGAGAACACAGCGCTCCATTGTACAGGGAACACCCATAGAACAGAATGGAGAGTGGTGTGCAGGGGTCACCATCTCCCCATTCTGAGCCGACACTTTCAGGGTAGATGTGGATCCCAGAGGTGGGACCTGCACTTACCCCACTTTGACGACCTATCCTATCACTTGTGCTATCAAAGTCTATGGTGGAAACATCCCTTTAAGTATATTTGAGCCTTAAACATTTTTCCTAAATTATGCACCTGAAGATTATCAGAATTTTATAGAATAAGGGCAGCATAGATTCCAGAACTGCACATGAGTTGTGTATACATACACAGATCACAGAGCGCTCGGTGGAGTGCATAGTCTAGCAGACTGGGACCAGTTATGGAGCTCTGACCTCCAGTGATCTGGCAAAAATTGGAAATACTATTTATATGTAATGATAAAATGAGGGTGAAGGGGTCGCTCTCCAGCCTCTGAGACAACTTACTTCCTGGGCGAGATGCTTTGAGATGTACGACCCAGGGGTCATTGTAATACATTCCCCAATTACTGGAGATAAGACAAAACTTTCATCAAGATGGTGATTTGCGGGATGTCTCCGGTACTGGAAGCATCAGGAGATTCTAAAGGGGTTCTCTCACCACAATGCTTAGCTTATAACTCATAGGGAAAGGTAAATGAAGACAATTACCGAATACATTGCTGTTTTGATTTTGCTTAGTTCAGTAGATAAAGGAGAGTTTATTTACTGCTAATGTACGTACGTTTCTCTAGGTTACCGACCACCTCTTCCTGCTCATTCTCTATAGTGTTCAGTTTTATTTGAAGCATAAGCTTGTATTAGCGCTGGTATAGCTTTTGTGCAGTTTTTAACCCTTAAGGACCCGGCATTTTTTGTTGTTGACACGTTCGTGTTTCCCTTCTCGCCTTCCCAGAGCCATAACTTTTTTATTTTTCCACCTAGATAGACACATGATGGCTTTTATTTTGCGGGATAAGATGGACTTTCTAATGGTGTTATTCACTATACTATAGAATATACTGGGAAACCGCAAAAAAATTCCAAGTGGGACAAATTGTGAAAAAAAACGTATTTTCGCCAAGTTTGCGGGTGTTTTGCTTTTACGGCGTTCAATCTTCAGTCAATACAATGTGTTATCTGTATTCTATAGGATGATTCGCATCCGTCAATACCAAACATGTACGGTTTCCGTTATGTTTTGGTACCGTAAAAAAAAAAATCCAAACTTTTTTTATTTTTGAAATTTGCGCCACGGCGCCAGTTTGTGCGATCAATAACTTTTTTGTACTAACACCTACGGACGTCAGTGAGGCGGCATTTTTTTCGGGCTGACGTGCACTTTTTATTGCTTGCAGTGTGGAATGCATGCGACTTTTTTAATCACTTTTATTCCATTTTTTAAGTGAGGTAAAATGACCAAAAAACGCAATTTTGGAGTTTGGAATGTTTTTTCTTCTGATGTTATATTTTTATAGATCGGATGCGGCGATACCAAATATGGCGAACTTTTTTATTATTGTTTTTATTTGTAAAATGGGGAAAGGGGGGTGATTTGAACTTATAATACTTTTTTTTGTACTTTAAAACTTTATTATTATTTTTTTACTTTAACATTGAGTCCACCTAGGGTGCTTGACCACTAGGTGGCGCGATTGTCAATACAGTCTAATGCACAGGTGTCAAACTGCGGCCCTCCAGCTGTTGGGAAACTACAACTCCCATCATGCATTTGTATAATCTAAAACCGTGGGCATCATGGGAGTTGTAGTTTCCCAACAGCTGGAGGGCCGCAGTTTGACACCCCTGGAATGCATTGCATAGACAATGCATTAGACAGTACCAAGATGGCGGTTTCCTCACTTCCTGTCTGTGGACGGAAGTGGGGCAAACCAGGACATGGAAATGACAGGAGCCTTCATAAGGCTCCCCGCTGCTGTGTCCGGGTGTTGGATCGCTGCAGCTATGCTGCGGCGGCGCCGATCACCCTGGAGATCGGTGCGCGGCACCGATCTTCATTCATTCAGATGCCGCAGCCATCTTTGCCGCGGCATCTGAAGGGTTAAACACTGGGTTCGCGCTGTAACGGCCGGGTGTTAGCGCTGATTAGCCGCTAACACCCGGCGGCTGTGCATGGAGGTCGCGGAGCGATCCCCCTGTAATGCCCCTTAGGGACCCTGGGACGTACTCATACGTCCAGGGTCCTTAAGGAGTTAACTGCGTTTTGTATACTGTCGACTACTTTGGTGCCAGAGCCTCCCCGTGGATTGTGGAAAAGACTGGCAGCTCTTGTTTGAACCCTATGAGATTTCGATGCGCTGATATGAGTTGTACCATTTTAAAGGGGTTTTGCCACAATCTCATTTCATACCTCCTGCATCCAGCTCTTCTGCTCTGTGTGCTCAGAAGGAGGCGTGTGTGATTTGTTTGATTTTCATATCATGTGACCCAGCAGGATGACATCAGCAGTCCTTTCCTCTCTTTAGTCAAAGAAAGGTCTGTTTATGTATAGAGCTGTGAGTAGCTACATTGTAGCTTAGAGGTAGACTTTTTGCCTCACAGCACAAGGGTCTTAAGTTCCAATCCCTGCAGGAACCAAACCTGTGTTTTTTTTTCGCTTTATCAAAGCACAGACCTCATTGAGGTTTCTTTTTTATTTATCTGCACTGTTTGACTAATTATTAAGGAGCACAGAGGACAGGAGTAGAATGAAAGCACCTGGGGTTTGAACACTCAGTACCTGCCAGAGAGAAGGTGATGTCTGAGCATGTGCGACCAGGACTAACGAGCTCTTAACCCTGGTCGTATCCCCTGGAGACCAGCTGTAAACAATGGATCACAAAAGGGACAGCTAAAATAAAAAGGGCAAATATTTAATACTGATGAAGGGTGAAAAAAAATTTTATTTTTAAAATTTGAAAGCCCCCACTTAAATTTTAAACTCGGGGCAAAACCCTTTTTAAATAAAACCGTTCGGGGAAAAAACCATTAAAATATTTATTCCGGGTTTTTTAACATATAATTTCTCTATTGTATTTTAGCACGTCCTTTACTGTTATATCTAGCACAGGAGCTTGTTTACCTAAGTTAATGACAACTTTAAACCTTTAGCTCTCTGTATCCTTCTGCACTACAGATGATAAACTTCTTGCAATCATGTCACTATAACAAGAATAACTGGGAACAGCAGAGCTAATATTCCTATCATTGCTTTAGAACCGCCCATAGCCTGCCCAGGGGGAAAGCTGAAGCTATAGAAAACCCACAGTCAAAAAGGGGAAAAGTGGGACCCTGAAGATGTGGAATCCCCCCAACCTGACGGGAATTTGAAAGCTTAAGCAATGGAAACACCCACGCCGAACAGGAAGTGGGGGCCTGAAGATGTGAACTGCCACAGCCTAACAGGAAAGGGGGGTTAGAGCTATGGGAAACGCCCAGGCCTGAAAAAATAGGAGCTTTAAGCTTAGAACCACCCACAGGCGAACAGGGAAGCAGGGCCTGATGCGTAAAACCCCCACACCTGAACAGGAATGGAAGTTAGAGCTATGGGGAAAGCCAGGGCCCGAACAGGAATATGGGGCTTGAACTGTAAACCACCCCCAGCCCGAACAGGGAATAGGAACCCGAACTGTAAACCGCCACAACCGAACAGAAGTGGTAACCGAACTAAGAACTACCCACAGCCAACAGGAAGTGGGAGCCTAAGCTGTAGAACCCCCCACAGCCTTAACAGGAGTGCATTTCCCGACGCTGGTTTAGTAAATCCCCTTTTTTTCCTTGAATATCAAACGCAGCCTCTTCTCTTTTAACCTTTTTGTTGTTTTCCCTTTATTCTTCCTGGAAACATTTACTGAAACATCAACTGGGTGTTCCGTTCGTTTCAAGGCGGGCCCCCATACACTGACGTCAGCAGTGATTGGACAAATGCCAATGTGCAGGGGGCCCCACCCAATAGGTAACACCCACAGACAATTCATCTACATTTCTAGGGGGAATAACAGAGGAACACACAAACAAGATATAAAGGGGCTAGAATTTTATTTCACAGGGAACACAAGGATTTACTAACACAGGTCCTCCTTAAATTGGGTTATAACTAGGGTAAAGAGGGTGCAGCTTTGGGTGTCCCAAAAATCAGACCAGCACCAATATGCCATCACTTCATAGAAAACCCCCTTATATGCAGTACCCAGACTAAGTCAGACGGGGGGGGTGGGGGGTGGGGGGGGGGGGGGGTTGGCTTCACCATAAAACCCAGCCTATCATTGACCTTTAGTTTTAGCGGCCGATTGTTCCGGGGGATGGGGGGGGGGGGGAAACACCGAAAGGGTATATAACCTTGACTACATAAGGAACCTCATTGTGTAAGGACTATATAGAGGATGCAAAAAAATCAATAGGTTTTTCTAAATAAGAGGCGACTTATTTAGGGGAGTGCGGTCAATTATCATATGTCGACCAGTCCTGGATCTGCTTACAACCAAGCGGCTGGTTACCTCCAGATCTGCAGCCATTAACAGACTGTAATGGGATATGGCTGTGAGTCATTAGAGATCTGATAAACACTCATTGATAAAAGTGGAGAGATACGGTCAGCCATGGGCCGCCTGCCAGGAGGGCGACTCCATTCATAGGAAAGAATGGGACCAGCTCTGCGTCAAAACAGCTATTACCAGGAACATGAGCAAGGTGGGGGAAGGGGGGGGGGGAGGTGAGGGAAGGTTAGGAGGAAAGACAAAGGAAGGGAGAAGAACCCACTTCGCGTGAAACGCGGCACCAGTTCTGTGATTTTTTGACAAAAGCGGGGCTACGGATCTACTGTTATATCTAGAACAGGAGCTTGTTTACCTAAGTTAATGACAACTTTAAACCTAATAAAGATGAATGATGAAAATGTTTAGTATTTAATTTGTAAGCTTCCTGCGTCAATTTTACTTCGTGGCAAAACCCCTTTAAGTACAACCTGTTCAGGTGAGCAAAACCATTGATAATAGGTTTATTCCTGGTATTATTACATATTATTATGTTCTCTATTGTATTTTAGCACGTCCACGTTATATTAACAGGACTTGTTTACCTAAGTTAATGACAACTTTAAACCTTTAGCTCTCTGTATCCTTCTGCACTACAGATGATAAACTTCTTGCAATCATGTCACTATAACAAGAGTAAAAGGGAAAAGCAGACTAAAAAGCCAAACATTGCTTTGACCCCCCACCCTGAGAGGAAGGGAGTCTGAAGCTATAAAAACCCCCCCACAGACTTAAAAGGAGGTGGAATCCGAAGATTTTGGAAACTCCCCGAGCCAACAGGGAAAAGGGACCGAAGATGTGGAAAAGCCCACGGCCTGAGCAGGAAGTGCGAGTCTGAAGCTATAGAACCCCCCACAGTCTAAAGAGGAAGTGGAATCCTGAAGATATGGACTCTCCCAGAGCCTGAACAGGAAATGGGAGCCTGAAGATGTGGAAACGACACCA
>JAODAL010053213.1:0-25449 GCA_025379985.1 Phyllomedusa bahiana | reverse complement strand
GCCCTAACTACCTGGCTATCACAAAAGGGGGCCCTGGCTACCTGGCTATCAAAAAGGGGGGCCCTGGCTACCTGGCAAATCACTAAAAGGGGCCCTGACTACCTGGCTATCACTAAGGGGGGCCCTGGCTACCAGGCTATCAATAACGGGGGCCCTTGACTACCTGTGCTATAAACTAAAGGGGGCCGGCTACCTGGCTATCACTAAAGGGGGCCCTGGCTACCTGCTATCACAAAAGGGGGGCCCTGGCTACCTGGCTATCACAATAGGGGGCCCTGGCTACCTAGCTAGCCCTAGAGGGGGCCCTGACTCTACCTAACCAAAAGGGGCCCTGACTCTCCCTAAACCCTAAAGGGGGCCCTGACTCTACCTAACCCTAAAGGGGCCCTGACTCTACCTAACCCTAAAGGGGGCCCTTTACTCTACTTTAACGCAAAAGGGGGCCCTGCTACCTAACGCAAAAGGGGGGCCCTTTGGCTACCTAACTCTACAGGGGCCCTGTCTCTACCTGAACATAAAGGGGTCCGGCCGCCTACAAACAAAAAGGGGACTCGTGGCTAGGTACCCACCAACCTATCTGGGGCTGGCCTACCAACTTATCCGGCGGGGGTCTACCTACCTAAATAGGGCCTGTCTAATTACCGGGGGGCCATCCCCATTTGCCTACCTCCTAGTTCTGACTACCTACCTGGTAATAAAATTTTGTGAGGGGAGCAGCCCATAGTTGTGCTTATCTCCAGGGGGTTAGTCCTCCCCCCACCCTCCAACCCCTTAGGGTACTAGGCCTCTAAGTTATGCTTGTACCCGCTCTCCCAAACCCGGGTAGTTTGTACAGCGGAGGGAAAAGATAAAGAGATGCTGGAAAATTGAGGATTCTAAGATATTTGTGTGTTTAATTTCTGCAGGGGTGAGTTGTGGCCGGAAAGTCATCATGGCCGTGTGGAACAGATGCAGAAGAAAAGAGAATAAGAACGACTCAAGAGAAGAGAACGACTCATCAGATAGGACGTCTCCAGTGAGTTCCTGATTTCAGGGGTTATTTTACTACTTTACTGGATCAGTGCTGTATTCACTGTAATGTGATGTGACCCAAGCTGGTGTCAGATCACTATGTGGTCTCCATATGGTGGTGTTATATCGGCGTTAGTATAGTGCCTGATTGTAAAAGAGGGAACACCTGACTCTGTGATAGGAGTTAGACTTTTACTTTCTTGCTGGTGATTATTTTAGAAGGTGCGTGACCAAGGGAAACATGGAGGAGATATTGTATGTGGGCTGGGGGGGATATGGATGGAGCTACTTAGCCCTGTGTCTATGATATGTGAGACTGACGGATGTGTGAGACAGACAGACAGATATGTGACTCTCTTGGTACGGTGTGCTACACCATACAATTCTTTTTTGCATACTGTATTATGTGGTAAAATGGACGCATTTATGTCCTAGAGGCCGTTTTTTTTTGCTGGGGGCGGGGCAATTGGGTTGCTGGGGGCGGGGCGATCTGGTTGCTGGGGGCGGGGCGATCGGGTTGCTGGGGGTGGGGTTTACAGGGGGGGCCCAGGTGCTTCAGCTGTATGGGGCCCTGAAATTTCTGTTGGCGGCCCTGTCTCTCATATCTATCTCATATCTATCCATCTATCTATCTATCTCATATCTATCTATCCCATATCTATCTATCTATCTATCTCATATATATTAATCTATCTATCTATCTCATATATATTAATCTATCTATCTATCTATCTATCTATCCATCTCATATCTATCAATCTATCTGTCTCATATCTATCTATCCATCTCATATCTATCAATCTATCTGTCTGTCTGTCTATCCATCTATCTACCTGTCTGTCCATCTATCTAACTTTTTATCCATCTACCTGTGAGATCAGATTTTTTTTACAAAAAAAATTTGAGACATGTTCATTTTTTCTGTCATATTTTAAGTAAAAAAACTCGTCCCAAACATTTCTATGTCGGATCGGCGTCCAAACCCCATAGAGGTGAATGGGGCTCGTTTTCTGACTGTAAATCCAGCGGGAAAAAACGACCTAAAATCCAAATTGAAAACCGCATCAAAATACTTGTCGAACAAAGCGGTTTTGAGATGTTGTGTGACAGGTGCTTTGTGGGTGGACGCAGCCTTACTCCTGTGTTGCTCTGTCTCTGTTGCTCAGCCACACCCCGCTGCACCACCAGCGCAATGCTCAGCTCTTCCACACTCTGATTCTATCTTTCTGATGGGTTCGTCGAGGTCAGTTTTTGATAGCTGCCTCCTTCTATTTCCTATTCATAGTAAGTGTTGACTCAGGCGCCTGATGTCACAACTGAGATTCTATATATTCAGCCCTGATCTAGAGAATATTTTAGTAAGTAAAGCACCTGGAAAAGAAGAAGCAGCAGGTCCCCAACGTTCACAAGTAAGTAACTAATGTACATAGACCATATCAGCCAGAGATGCAGTGACTGATGGGGGGGGACGGGACCTGATGTGCAGCACAAGTTACTGTTTTATGACAGCTTTCCCTATATCACAGAGATTTATGTTGTTACTGTGTCACTCGTCATCATGTGTAACCATGGATGTAGCAGAGCTGAGTTTGTCAGTGTATTGTTTTGATATAACATAATGTAGCAGCTGAACCTGCAGTCCCATGTAACACTACATATGATAAACCAGTCCTCTATAAGCCTATCAAAGATAAGTTTTACCAATGTAAGATGAAAATTAAACAAACTTTATTGAAAAGTACAAAAACAAATGAATAATAACAATTCATAAAATAAAATTAAAATTATGACAATGGAACTACATTGATTAGCATGACCTATTGCATTCCATCTAGATGAACTAGAGTCAATCATAGGTGTGGGTAACATCATGAAGAAATATAAGCATATTATAAAAACAGCTATATAGCATAGAAATATAGTAATAAATACCTAACCTTAATGAAAGACGCTGTAAACAGTAGAATACCACACTGGGTTGATGGATAGGATATAGGGCATGCTCCCCAACGCGTTTTTTATTAAGCTGTTTTTTTCCTCTCTGGATTATGGAGGTCGGATGACCCAGCTGAGAGGTCTGAATTGGACTCAAAAGAGAGGTAGGAACAGTGTAGGACCATCCGCATTGGGATCCCGTTGAAGTCGGGGATGGCTTAAACATTTTTTGATCAAAACATGCGAACTAAGAACCTCAAAGTTTTTTTCATGTATTGTAGATAGCATCAATGCTTTTTTGCAGGTTTTCCATGTCGTTTGATAGCCCATATTGCCACTGTAGACACCTTGTTTAATTATATTTCATAAGAACTTATTTTTGGGGTTTGGGGGTTTTACCGTCTCTGGGGCAGTGACTTCCTGATATTCACTTTCATAGAGAATAATGGTTATTGTTATAATGTTTGGTCACTGTTTTGGTCTTCTGAATATTTTATGAAGAATGTAAATTAAACCAAGGAAAAATTAAGAAAGTTATTGGGTAACATTACATCAAAACCTATTAAGATTCTATTTTTTTTTTTTTGTATAGTTTTTGTTTTTACATTTATAGGTTTTTTTGGAAGAACTGTTGCACCATCCACCACTAGAGTCATGGAGAACTCCACAGCAGCGTATCTGACCTCCACTGGTGAAGACTATGAAGGCTATGTAAAATCCCCTGTGGATTACTTCACTTTGGTGGTCTACTCTTTGGCTTTTCTACTGGGGACCATTGGGAATGGCCTGGTCATCTGGTTCACAATCTTCAGGATGAAGAAGACGGTCAATGTCCTTTGGTTCCTGAATTTATCAATCGCTGACTTCACCTTCACTTTGTTTCTCCCCTTGAGCATAGTCTACCTGGCTAATGACATACACTGGATCTTCGGGACCTTCATGTGCAAGTTGAACAGTTCGATTTTTTTCATCAATCTGTTTGCGAGCGTCTTCATGCTCACCGTCATCAGCATTGATCGTTGCGTTTCTGTCATCTTCCCGGTTTGGTGTCAAAATCACCGAACTCCAAGACTGGCTTTATTCATCGTCATGGCTGTTTGGATCTTGGCTTTTATTTTTAGCTTACCGTACTTCATATTTCGAGACACCGCTGAAGATGGTGGCGCTGTCCAATGCTATAACAACTTTGAACATGAAACAGAAGTTGGCGCGTCCCGATATTATGCGACCATCATAATGAGATTCGTCTTGGGCTTTCTCATTCCTTTCCCCATCATTGTCACCTGTTATACTGTGATTGCTGTACGTATCCAAAGAAACCACATGACCACCTCTTCCAAGCCATTCAAAGTCATAATCGCCGTGATAGTTTCTTTCTTCATCTGTTGGGTTCCTTATCACATCTTCTCCTTCCTGGAGTTGCATTCCTTTTCTCGAGATGATTATTATCTGTCAAGTGAAATTCGGATTGGGGTTCCTCTCACCACCAGCCTAGCCTCCATTAACAGCTGTATCAATCCTTTTCTCTATGTTTTCATTGGTCGGGACTTTAAAGATAAATTCTCGAGATCCCTGCAGTTCATATTCGAGAAAGCTTTCAATGAGGACTCAGTGTAAAGAGACCTCAAGAGCAAGACCAAGTCTACGTCGGAGTCCCAGGTGGTCTAATTCATAGAGCTACCTTTGCATATGAACATCATGTTTGACTTCTTTACTGAACTGAAAAACTTTACAAGACAATCGTTAACAATTATGATGAGTGGTGTCTCATTTCAATGATTGGAAATTAGTTGTTTGTTCCCACCAGGGCCGTCTTTCCCATTGGGCAGGGTTGGCGGTTGCCCGGGGCCCCACGAGCACAGGCTGCCCGCCCGGGCAGCTGCCTACTCTGCCCAATGAATATACATGCCCAGACCCAGTGTTCTTTGCGCCACCCGTGCCTGTGCTGCGCTCACTCTTTACAGTACAGGCAGGGCGGTGCGGGATTTAAGTAGAGCAGGGGCCCTGTGTCTTGGTGTGGCGGCCCCTGCTGCTGCTAAGCCGTGCCTGCGCTTTACTCTTCACAGCGCAGGCAGACTCTGGCCCCTGCTTTAGTTCCCTGCCGCGCCGCCCTGCCTGCGCTGTAAAGAGTAAAGCGCAGGCACAGCAGTGAAAGGTGGCACTTCCTGGCGGCTGGCGGTCCTCCGTCCCCCGCCGGGCCGCTGGGAAATGTAGTTTTAGTCCTTCTCCGGCCCCCACCACAGAGATTAGCTTTTAACATGTAGGGAAAGGTAAATGAAGACTATTACCAAATACATTGCTGTTTTGATTTTGCTTTCTTCAGGAGATAATTTTCTCTAGGTTTCTGACCATAATTTCCTGATTTCTTTCAAATCTGATTGTTCCACAAGCTGCTGTATGACCATGGTGAGTCACTCCCTGCTGAGTCTTACCTCTATCTCAGTAGTTTGTTTACCTAAATTAGTTTGAAACCTTTGGAGCAAAGTAGCTTTTAGCACCACAGATTTTAAACCTCTCAGTCTCACATCACTGTATCAGGATCAGCTAGGAATAGTAGAGCTGATATCTCAATTACTGTTATGGAACCACCCACAGCATGACCAGGAAGAGTCTGAAGTTGCCTGGGGCTCTTTGAAACTGCATGGTAAGAAAACCCTACTAAGGAGGTTGCCCTTTAGACCATCTATGGCTTTACAATGTGCTAATAACACGTTGTCTCACTAGTGACAAGCTGTAATCAGTAAGAAAAATACCTACAAATGCTCAATTCTTCAACAGTGCCATCACCGGGGAAATGAAGCAGTGCATTCTTCCCATTGAAATGGATGCACGTAAGGATGTGTTGGGTCCTTCAGAGTGACAGACACATATTTGTACTGACTTACTGCTGTGGATAATTGATGAAGATACGCAGACCCTAAGCTGGCCTGTAAAATTGAGCCCCCAGCCCTTTTCCCACCTCTGTCTCTGCCCTTTTGTTCTCCTTTCACCCCAGATTATCATGACGATTTCTCATGATGACTGCAAAGAAACTTGCTGAGATATTTTTGCCCAAAACTAGACACAAATAGACCTCCAAAATAAATAGAGACCCCAGACATAAACACATAACCATGAACCATAGAGGAGAACCAATAAATACATACCCAAGACAAGACCTGAATACAGAGCCAAAGTTCCTAAAGAAATAAAGACCCCAGACTTGACCTCCTAAAGTAACAGATCCAGGAGCGTAGCTATAGGGGGTACAGTGGTAGCAGTCAATACCAGGCCCTGCAGCCTGAAGGGGCCCAAAAACCCTTCTGCCACATAGGGAGACACCAATGTTGTAAATGGCACATGGTAACTGCGGGGCCCCATTTCACTTTTTGTACTACGGCCCAAGAGCTTGAAGTTACATCTCTGCCTAGATCTAACTCTTTCACTAAATTCAGACCATAAAACGAACCCATAACTACACCAGACACCTTACATCTACAGATGAGCCTCATTTTGTTGTATAGCCTGCAGCTTTCCTCTCTGGCTTGGCTTGGGTATCTGCAGAGGACGTGTCCTCTCTGAGCAGGTCATGCACACTTAGAGGACCTGCACACAGATGATCATGTGTCCTCTCTGTGATGGTCCTTCATACAATCACGCCAGGGATCACTGAATGAAGCAACTTTGTGTATTAAATCTTTGCATGGCTATGGGACCGCCTGGAATCACAAGTCATCTCAAAAACCATCCACTGTTCACCTCTGGCCATCTCATTTTAAAACGTTTCTAGTGCTGAGATAACATTTGACATGGCCCTTCCCCTCCACGCCTTCTAGTGCTGCTTGGCTCCATGGTTGTCCCCCTTAGCTAGGCCTTTGCTAAATCACCTTCAAAGATATACAGTTAAGTGATACAACTTGCCTGCAGCCACCCTTAGAATGAGCTGACTGTATACTGGACTTCTATTGAGTACAATGCATGACCAGTATGTAAGAAGCCCATAAGCTCCCCCTAGTGGTGGCTACAAGCAATTAGAATTTTATTCTCATCGCCTGATTGGATATAAGATTTATCAGCACAGAATTTCAGTCGGGATGGTCGGACCATTAGTTTATGGAAATGTTGTAAAATATATGTAAAGCGCACAAGCTTAGAAATGTTCAAGTCTTAAAAATAAATAAACATTTTTATAATTTATCTTTGTATCTTTTTCATCCTAAATACAATGAACTGAACAGGACTGGAGATTTGAGTTTGATCTCATTGGGGTTCATGCTGCCATATACATAAGTCATAACCACACCTCATGATGGATCAGGACATCACATTTTTAAAACATGCATTTAAATAAATGAATATTGTGATGAAATGCCAGATCAGTAGTGATCCAAATGTTAGGACACCCACAATGCTGCTGGGATAGGTGGAGGTTGGAGTCCCCCATTTTAGTGATCAGGGGGAATCCCAGAGGCAGGGTCCTCATTGATCTAGTACTTATCAAGATGATAACTGATCAATGCTAAATAGTTAGTGATTTGAATTCTAGGACTCCCACCATGTTTATGAGGGAATGAGAAACTGGGGTCCCTCCATTCTGGTGATTAGACTGTATACAGTAGTAGCACAATACCAACAGTGAAAAGTAAGGGATAAATAGTTCTTTTCTGCCTCTAAATGTGAAAAAAACAATGGGCCTCATGTATGAAAAGTGTCTTGGTCTAAGACTTTCTTTGTTTCCCATAGCAACCAATCAGAGCTCCCTTTTCATTTTATATAGGGCCCTGGAAAATGAAAGCTGAGCTCTGATTGGTTGCTATGGGCTCTGATTGGTTGCTATGAGCTCTGATTGGTTGCTATGAGCTCTGATTGGTTGTTATGAGCTCTGATTGGTTGCTATGAGCTCTGATTGGTTGCTATGAAATCTGATTGGTTGCTATGAGCTCTGAGTGGTTGTTATGAGGTCTAATTGGTTGCTAAGAGCACTGATTGGTTGCTATGGGCTCTGATTGGTGGCTATGGGTTCTGATTAGTTGCTATGGGCTCTGATTGGGTGCTATGAGCTCTGATTGGTTGCGATGAGCTCTGATTGGTTGCTAAGAGCACTGATTGGTTACTATGGGCTCTGATTGGTGGCTATGGGTTCTGATTAGTTGCTATGGGCTCTGATTGGTTCCTATGAGCTCTGATTGGTTGTTATAAGCTCTGATTGGTCGCTATGAGCTCTGATTGGTTGCTACGGGCTCTGATTGGTTGCTTTGAGCTCTGATTGGTTGCTATGGGCTCTGATTGGTGGCTATGGGCTCTGATTGGTCGCAATGGGCTCTGATTGGTTGCTATGAGGTCTGATTGGTGGCTATGGTCTCTGATTGACTGCTATGAGCTGATTGGTTGCTAAGGGCTCCAATTGGTTTCTATGGGCTTCAGTTGGTTGCTATGAGCTCTGATTGGTTGCTACTAGCTCTGATTGGTTGCTATGGGAAAGTCTTAGACCTAGACAGTTTTCATATATGTCCCCCATATTGTGTAATGTATATAGAAGCCTTTAGGCTCCCCATCCCTTAGTCTAGTCTAATTGAGAAGTGACCCAGTGGATCCATTACCTGATTAAGTAATATGAAGACTCTTGTAGATGTATAAAATTCTGGTTTTGACTGTTGATCCGGTCTGATCACCACTTGGGATGGTAATGTTTCCTTTTAGGGCAGGTTGGTTCATGCTTCATAGGTTCCACACTTCTGGATCCATAGAGGGAAGCAAAGCTCTATAATTACCCTTACTGCTCCCTTTATCCAATCATATCCCGTTGGTTGGACTTGATGACCATATGTCTTAGACAAAACCCGTTGACTACTATCATGGCCCTTGGCTCTAAGGAAATCAATAGTGTTTGCTTGAATCTGTCCAACAAAGGTTTGACCAAACTTGCGTTTGCATACTGAGTTTTTTACTCTGACTCCTAATCCTTTCCGTAACCATGGCCCAAATCCTAAATTGGGGTTAGTATTGACTAGTCTGTAGGACTCAATTTACAGGTTCCCATCACTTCCAGTTCCACGGCACTCATGCTCTGACATAACTTCCAATGTTACTTTCAGTCTAATGCGCATTAGGGTACCCCAAGGTGATTTTGGACTGGAATTGGCCTCTGATGGGAAGTGGCTCAGAGCATGAGCGCCCTAGGACCAGAGGTGACAGAGATCGGTAAATTAAAAATCCAGTTAAAAATCTCTAACCATAACTCTAACTCAAATTTAGGATCAAGGTTGTAGTTACGGTTGATTTATCAGATAAAGCCAACGCAAACCAAAGCACATGGATTCAGATCAAACTTAACTTTTACACAAATCCAAAGCACAACAATAGTCAACTTCAGCTCTTATTCACATATTTGTGGCCCTCATATTTCCTTTTAAGAGTCTATATGACCATAAGTATACAGCGCTCACTGAACATACAGTATTAATTGGTTCTAGGATGACCATTGTATGTTGAAACTATAACTCCATGGAAAACTGGTAATTGGATCCACAACCCCAAAATGTCACCAAACATAATGCAAATTAAGAAAATGAAGCAGATACTAAACCAGATACAGCTTGTCCTTCCATTGAACATCAGAAAGAGCTGCTGGAAGCTGGAAATCACTTTCAAAGATGAGAAAGGGAGCTTCCTTGGGTTACGTACTTTATACAAAATGGACCAGAAAAAAAGAAAGTAAAGCCCTCACTGCTTATTCTGGCACCTCACTGCATGTACCTCACTAATACATTTAAGAGCAGTACAGAACATGTAGTACCGCACTGTACTGCAGTGAAGCGCTATAGACCGCCAATCACTGCATGCACCTCACTAATACATGTAAGAGCAGTACAGGACATGTATTAACACACTGTACTGTAAAGTGGCACTATAGACCGCCAATCAATGCATACACCTCATTAATACATGGAAGAGCAGCATAGGACATGTAGTACCGCACTGTACTGTAGAGAAGCGCTATAGACCGTCAATCACTGCATACACCTCACTATTACATGTAAGAGCAGTACAGGACATGTAGTACCGCACTGTACTGTAGAGAGGCGCTATAGACCGTCAATCACTGCATGCACCTCACTAGTACATGTAAGAGCAGTACAGGACATGTAGTACCGCACTGTACTGTAGAGAGGGGCTATAGACCGCCAATCACTGCATGCACCTCACTAGTACATGTAAGAGCAGTACAGGACATGTAATACCACACTGTACTGTAGAGAGGCACTATAGACCGCCAATCACTGCATGCACCTCACTAGTACATGTAAGAGCAGTACAGGACATGTAGTACCGCATTGTACTGTAGAGAGGAGCTATAGACCACCAATCAGTGCATGCATCTCACCTATACATGTAAGAGCAGTACAGGACATGTAGTACCGCACTGTACTGTAGAGAGGCGCTATAGACCACCAATCACTGCATGCACCTCACTAATACATGTAAGAGCAGTACAGGACATGTAGTACCGCACTGTACTGTAGAGAGGCGCTATAGACCGCCAATCACTGCATGCACCTCACTAATACATGTAAGAGCAGTACAGGACATGTAGTACTGCACTGAACTGTAGTAAGGTGCTAAAGACCTCCAAACATTGCATGCACCTCACTAATACATGTAAGAGCAGCACAGGACATGTAGTACCACACTGTACTGTAGAGAGGCGCTATAAGACCACCAATCACTGCATGCACCTCACTCAATACATGTAAGAGCAGTACAGGACATGTAGTACCGCACTGTACTGTAGAGAGGCGCTATAGACCACCAATCACTGCATACACTTTTCTAATACATGTAGAGCAGTACAGGACATGTAGTACCTCACTGTACTGTAGAGATGCGCTATAGACCGCCAATCACTGCATGCACCTCACTAATACATGTAAGAGCAGTACAGGACATGTAGTACTGCACTGTACTGTAGAGAGGCTATAGACTGCCAATGCCTGCATACACCTCACTAATACATGTAAGAGCAGTACAGGACATGTAGTATCGCACTGAACTGTAGAAGGTGCTAAGACCATCCAAACATTGCATGCACCTCACTAATACACATGTTATTAGCTGGTAAAATTGTACTGATAATTGTAGGGGGATGATCCCATCATGACATCTGCCACAGATTATAAGTGTGGTGGGGGATGCGATGTCCTAGGAAAGACCATTATATGGTGAAAATACATTGTAAATCTGCAGGCCATTTTGTGACACACTGTACTGTGGAGGGCTTAACACCAATCACTGCATGCACCTCACAATAATGAAAGAGAGTAAGGACATGTAGTTCCGGCACTGTCATGTAGAGAGGCACTATAGACTGCAATACTGATCCACCTCACAAAATCATTAAGAGCAGTAAGGACTGTTTTCCTCATGTACTGTAGAGAGGCGCTATGAACCCATCATGCATGCCCCTCACAAATACATGTAAGAGCATACAGGACATGTATACGCACTGAACGTGGAAGGTGCAAAGACCCCAAACATGCATCCCTCAAAAACAAGTTTTTTACGGGAAAATTTGTTCCGATAATTGGTTGGATTGTCCATCAATCACATCTGCCACAGATTATAAGTGTGGTGGGAGATGCAATGTCCTAGGAAAGACCATTATATGGTGAAAAAATTGTATCCTGAGGCCATTGTGACATGAGGGAGCACTGTATCAGCGTGGCATCATGGTCAGAGAAGGACATACTACAATAATTACATTTGCGTGACTTTCATGCTATAAAAAAAGGGATTTCCTGTGGTAAGAAATTATAAGTAAATTTAGATGTCACCACAACTTGTCCAAGACAAAAAAGAAACTATCTGGTGAGAGACAAAAGCCTCAGTCATCAAGATAAGCAGGTAAGGAAGTTCAGACACTATATCTCATCAAAGTCAGTGAGGAACGGTCAGATGTTCACAGCGAGGAGACGGTCAGGTAAGAGGAGTTTCAGCGCTATCAACTATTGTAGTATCCGTATAAAGGATTATTATAGTACATTGATCTTAGAGGTTGGGTTGACCCATGTCCAGGGGTGGACATAATCAATGTCAGATTGGGGTGCCCGGGACCCACTAGTGTAGATGATTCTGGGGCACATCAGTGAAATAAAGTCTTGGTGCCCTACAGAGCAGTTGATTCTTGGGGCCACCAGTGGAGTTTATTCTTTGGGCCCACTAGTGTAGTGGATTCTTGGGGTCAACCTTTAGAGATGTTTCTAGGGGCCTTCCACAAGAGATGATTCCTGTGGTCCACCAGTGAAGATTATTATTGAGGCCCACCAGTGGAGTTGATTCTTGGGGCTCACAAGTGGAGTTAATTCTTGGTACGCACCAGTGGAGTTGATTCTTGGGGCCCACCAGTGGGGTTGATTCTTGGTGCACACCAGTGGAGTTGATTCTTGGGGCCCACCAGTGGAGTTCATTCTTGGGGCCCACCAGTGGAGTTCATTCTTGGGCGCCACCAGTGGAGTTGATTCTTGGGGCCACCAGTGGAGTTAATTTTTGGGCCCACCAGTGAAGTTGATTCTTGGGGCCACCAGTGGAGTTAATTCTTGAGGATCACCAGAAGAGTTAATTCTTGTGCCCACCAGTGGAGATGATTCTTAGGGTCCACCAGTGGAGTTGATTCTTGGGAGTCCACAAGTGCAGTTGATTTTTGGGGCCCACCAGTGGAGTTGATTCTTTGGGCCCACCAGTGAAGCTGATTTTTGGGGTCCACCAGTGGAGCTGATTTTTGGGGCCACCAGTGGGGTTGATTCTTAGGGTTCACCAGTGGAGTTGATTTTTGTGGCCCACACAGGAAATACTATTATGTTAAGGAAATTTGCCTGGAGGTAAAAAGTAAAGATTAGTGCGTGTCTACATCGATAACTATGAAATACTGTAGATACTTAGATGGATAGACAGTTTGATAGATAGATATGAGATTAATGGATAGATGATGACTAGTAGAACATAGATTAGAAGATAGATAGATAGATAGATAGATAGATAGATAGATAGATAGATAGATAGATAGACAGATAGATAGATAGGTAGATAGGCAGACACACAGAGACAGACAGACAGATAGATAGATAGATAGATAGATAGATAGATAGATAGATAGATAGATTTAATGTCCAAATGTGTCAGTGCTTAACTGATAAGTGAAATATTTTTTCTTAATGGAAATGAGACATAAATATTTTTTATACCACACAGTACAATTTATGCATATTCCGTGGTGCATGTTTTTTTTTTTTTTATTTGTGTTTATTACTTTTTTTTACATTTTATTATTTTTTTATGTTAAATTAATATAAGGTTTATAAATGAAAGAAGACAAAAGTCTCAAGTGACAGTTTTTCCTTAAACAAATACATAAAGTTACATTTTTTTTATATATATTACAGTTATGTTTTTAAGAAAAAAGTAACAATCACTTGAGACTTATTTGTTTTCTTTAGTTTCTAAACTTTATATCAATGTGAAACAAAGCATTAAAAAAGAAAAACAATAAAATGATAAATACTAATGCATCTCAAAAAATTAGCATACCAGTGAAAAAATAACTGATATTAATAATTTAAGTCAAATAGAGAAATCCATACATTGTATAGACTCATTACAGTATGAATTACAAGGTTTAATATAATACATTTGTGAGCCCTATAACAAATAAAAAGATCCTGGAGAACCCCTTTAATTTTCAATGATATTCTAATTTCTTGAGATGCACTATTATATATGAAGAATTAGTTCATTCCAATGTCATCTTACAATTTTCAGTACTACGCTGCAACAAACTTATGATATTCTTGCCCCTTGTTCTAATTTGAGTCAAATGTAATTTTATTTATTTGTTACTACTTTCTTTGTAATGAATCAAAAAAAAAGAGAACTTGCTTAAGTTTATTTTATGCCTAAAACGGCCTTGAATGGCACATTTTAAAGTTATCAGAAAAACCTTTGTTTATCAGTTAATATTTAATTTTTATTCTGTAGCATTAAGACATCAAAACAAATAAAGTCATTTAATTGTTTTTGACAACTATGTGCAACTTATTGTTTCCCTAAATGCAATGTTTATTTTCCCTGTTAAAAGAAAATCTTTAATAAAAATCTATTAATAAAAAAAATCCAAAAAGAAAATCAAAGAATTGCAGAAACTTATTATGCATTTCTCTAATAGTCAAATTTGTAAATGGATAGAGAATATAACCGTTGTTTTTCATATAACTTTTTGTCATTTATGATACTTTTTTCCCTAGAATATTCAAAATTCATAATTCATGAATTCCTGAAGAATTGAGGATATAACTAGTGTTGAGCGATTTAGTCGAGAAAAGTTAAAATCGAGACAATTTTACGGTTTCTCGTTCGTGATTCGCTCCGTTTTTTCCCCCGGTAAAATCGGGTGAAAAAATTAACTTGATCATCTTCTCCCATTGCCTTTAATGGGAGTTGACGATCGGATTGAGATCGGATTGAAAATCGAATTGATTTTCTATAAAATCGAGAATCGACTTGATTTCAATTTTTGGGCAATCGCTCATCTCTAGATATAACCATCATTTCATTTTATCCTTAGTATAAAAAACAATAATACAATTTTTTTTTTTAAATTAAAATGTTCTTTTTTTTTTTTTATAGTGCAATGAGAAGTGAAGAATGGAGAATGTGAACAGCAATCATTCTGACTTCTACCACAAGCTAATAATCTCTAGAATAGTGGTCTACTCCATGGTGTGTTTACTGGGAACCATTGGGAATGGTCTTATCATCTGGTTTGGCATCTTCCGGATGAAGAGAACAGTCAACATGGTGTGGTTCCTTAATCTAGCCGTCGCTGATTTCACCTCGCACTCTTTTTACTTTTCAGCATTACGCACATGGCTAAACGCCACTGGCCATTCGGACGATTCATTTGTGACTTATACTGGTTTCTGTTCTTCCTAAACATGTCGGTCAGCATCTTCCAGCTCACGGTTATCAGTCTGGATCGTTTTCTTTGTGTCTTCTCTCCCGTTTGGTGTCAAAACCACCGAAAACCCAAACTGGCCTTATTGGTTGCTCTTTCCATTTGGACTATTTGTATTGCTTTTAGCTTACCTCTTGTCCTATACCAAGACAATGGCAAAATTGGCAGAAATTATACAATTTCCTGCTATGGCCAGAAATCTATTTATAGTGATGAATGGGTGGGGATCATAAGAGTTATCTTCTTCTTTCTTCTTCCGTTCCTCATCATTCTCTCTTGTTACATGGCCATCATCTTACGAATAAGAGGAAAACGCATGACTTCATCTTCTCGGCCCTACAAAATTATCCTGGCCATTATCATTGCGTTCTTCACCTGCTATTTTCCTTATAATTGTTTTGTCCTTCTTAGAATAGTTGGGCTTCGAAGGATGGATAAGAAGGTTCTTCTCTTTGTAAATACCATTAGTGACTTCCTGATTCTCATCAACAGTTGTATTAATCCCATTCTCTATGTCCTCCTTGGTCGAGATTTCAAGCAAAAACTTTGCAACTCTCTCCAGATTATGTTTGAGAAGGCCTTCACTGACGACATGGAGAAGACAGTTTCTAGAAAACGTGAAGGTAGCACATGCAATCTGGAATTGAGTAAATTTAATGCATTTAAAAACACAGATACTATATGAGTATTGAACACGAAAGTCCAACCTTGAACATCACTTTGGGCAACATGGAAGAACCTGATGCTGACTCGCCAGTTCCACCTTGATATTTAATAGTGTGCGATCCAACCGTCTGTATGAAAGTGTCTCCCAGCACTTTATATATGTGTCCCGTTCTATGCCAAAAGTAGACTCAGTCTCGCCACTTTGAAACTGGTATGACTTTGTATGACATTTTCGCGACACATTGTATGATGCTGGCACACCCCCATATCATTGCCACATTCAAAAGTGTCCCTCTGACCATTTTCAGAGTTATGTATTAGAAAAATAAGGCCACGTCCCCACAGCACAGAGCAAAACCGATTTATCCAACCGGTATTTGCTCTACTTTGGGGCTGTGTACATGGCTGCTGGGGGGGGAGGGGGCACTTATCTCCGCGGTTTGCAGATTCAGGCCGTCCCCCTTTGCATTAAAATGTTCATGCTCCGCCCGAAAACCGGGCGGAAGAATGAACATGTTCAATGTTTTTCGGACCACCGGCAGTCTAAAAAACCGTCTGATGGAAAATTCTTGCAGTGGGGACCGCTGCAGGGGTTTTCTATAGAGGTCTGTGCTAAAGTGTGACAGCTGGTTTACAGACAGCTTTCAAAACCGAAAACAGTCTGCAAAACCAGCTGAAAAACCTGCTGTGGGGACAAGCCCTAAAGCTATAAAATTTGTGTTATGATATTAACCCCTTACTGACATTGGATGTATGAGTATGTCCTGATTCTAGTAAGGGGCTTTATAGCAGTGCGATCCCACTACATAGTCAGCGGGTGTCAGCTGCTAATTGCAGATAGCACCCTGCAGTTACAGTATGGAATGGAGCCGCCACCCCACCGCGCTGTTCAACCCCTTAGACGCTGCAGCAAAGATGGCCGTGGCATATAAATCAATGAGAAATGGTGACCTTCCTCCCTTCGATCGGGGTGCCCTCAGCAAAATCACGGCGCACTGATTTCTTAACATGTCAGCTGGAAGACTTGTGAAGGCTTCCATTGCCACCATGTTTTCGACTTTCAGCCTCAAGAAAAGAAGTGGGGAACCTGCCCTAGTCTATACAATGCATTAGGCTGTAAAAATGATTCCTATCCCTAGTGGTGTAGTTTCCTACAGGCAGAGCTGTTCCTAGGCTAAACTGCACTCAGAGCGAGGTGAAGATGTTCCTCCCCTCCCATAACATAGTGCGCCACAATGCATTGCCGTCAACCAAATATACAAAAAGCTTTACCACAATCTGCTACATATAAAACTACTAAATAATAGTCATACAGTTACCAAATAATACTGCTATACCAACCAGAATCCTAAGGCTAATAGTACCAATGTCCTGCCACATATCACCACCACATAGTGACCAAACACCTCAACACTGTGACCACATATCACCAGCACATAGTGACCGAATAATAACACCACACCATGACCACATATCACCACCATATAGTGACTGAATAATACAAACTGACCATTACCGAATGCAAACCATTATACTACATCCTATATAACCAGCATACAGTGACCATATAGTAGTGGAAACCAATTGTACACAGGTTCTGCAGACATATAAATGATTACAATAAAGTTATATCCAGGGACTTACAGGAGACGTCTCTGAAGAGTTGTTCTCTTTCTCTTCTTCATCACCATCTGTCCCAGACCCCATGACAACTTCTCCCGGCCACGACTCTTCACTGTAGAATATACAAAACAAACATCTTAGACTCCTAAGTTTATCAGCACTTCTCTACCAATTCCTATCTCCAAACAAAACTCCCCATCTATAGCACCTTATATGGTAGCCATGTAATATGCCCCTTGTAGCCAGACAGTAGCCCATAGTAGCCCACTGTAGACAGATAGTTGTCCCTTTAGCCATGTACTATTTCCCCTGTAGCCAGGCAGAAGCCCCCTATAGCTATGTAGTAGCCCCCATGTAGCCATGTTAGCCCCCATGTAGACAGGTAGTAGCCCCCATGTAGCCATTTTAGCCCCCATGTCGCCAGATAGTAGAACCCTATATCTGTGTAGTAGCCCCCATCTAGCCAGTTTGAATCCCCCTATAGTTGTATAGCATCCACCATATAGCCAGGTTAGCCCCCCATGTAGCCAGGTAGTAGCCCCCTATAGTTGTATAGCAGCCCCCATATAGCCAGGTTAGCCCCCATGTAGCCAGGTTAGCACCCATGTAGCCAGGTTAGCCCCCATGTAGCCAGGTTAGCCCCGATGTAGCCAGGTTAGCCCTCATGTCGCCAGGTTAGCGCCCATGTAGCTAGGTTAGCCCCCATGTAGCCAGGTTAGTCCTCATGTAACCAGGTTAGCGCCCATGTAGCTAGGTAAGCCCCCCATGTAGGCAGCTTAGCCCCCATGTAGCCAGGTTAGCCCCCATGTAGCCAGGTTAGCGCCCATGTAGCCACGGTCACACTCACCTCGCCACGGTCCCCGCGTCCATGTCCCGGAGCTGGTAAGCAGAGAAATCAACGTGACGTCACCACGCCGCTTACACTGTCATGCAGCTCCCAGGAATCTCCTCGGCGGCAGAGCTGCCAGCCTAGGAGATCAGGCGTCGCAGGGTAAGTGGTGAAAGCCGTGCGCCCCCCGTGACGCTAATACAGGGGAGAAGGCAGGACGGTAACGATCCGTCCTGCCTCCTCCCTGTAGCAGCAGCTGCACAGCCAGTGTGCAGCTGCTGAGTGATTCTGCGCAGCCATGTTACAACAGCTGCGCAGAGTCAAGGGCTTACCTCCGGGTGGGCGAAGCCCCTGGGAACGGCCCTGCCTACAGGACTCAAATTTAAAATAAAAGAAAAAAAAGGGTAAAATAATAATAATAAATAAAAAATATTAAATATTCAAATCTTCCCCCTTTTGCCATTTTACAAATAAAAAAATTAAAATAATAAAAAAGTTACATATATTTGGTGTTCGAAAAAGTTCGATCTATTAAAATATATCATCATTGAACCCGTATGCCGAACACTATAAAAGAAAAAAAAAATTGTGTTTTTTGGTCGTTTCACATCTCCTAAAAACTGGAATAAATGTAATCAACAAAATTTCATGTATTCCAAACTCCTGAAAGATATGGGGTGAGTGTTATTAATTAAAGAGAAAGCAATCTCTTCTGAGCTATAGCGGTAATCTGTTACTTAATGGTTTCTCCTAATCCATCTCAGTCACTTGTTAATAGTTTGTAACAGACCAAATAAAAATAAAATTTAAAAAAAGTATTGATAAAACATGAAACAAGATAAAAATCAATTTGAAAATACTTGTATTCTTTTTGGGTCTTGTTCGCTATGCTCAAATAGTCCAAAAGTTCTTTAAAGAATGTAGATTCATGTAGATTCATGTAGCTTCTGCGATGCAGTCTGACAAGACGGGCGTCTGAAACCTGGTGGACAAAAAATTTTAAAGTTTTCCCAAAAACTTTAGCAAAAAAAAGTACACTTCCCCAAAAAAAAAATTTCCCCTCACTCATGCCCGCAGGTAAAGTACAAAAATGTTTTTGATGGGAAAAAAAAAATGCCCCCGCTAAAATCCGAATTTTTTAGTAAAAAAAAAAAGTTTTTGGGTCGCCAAAAACGGCGCCCGGCGAAATTTCGAAATAGAAAATTTTTGGGAATTTTTTTTTTTGGGGGTCCCAAAAACAAAACAAAAAACCCGTACATTTTTTGGTATTGACGGAATGGTATAAAAACTGAAAAAAATACGAGAACACATATTTTTACCAAAAAATTAAAACACCTTGAAAGAAAAAATGCCTGAAAATGGGGGAAAGGGAAATTTTTTTTCACATTTTGCCCCACTTAGAATTTTTTTGCCTTTTTCCCTAGAAAATTTTCTATAGAAAAATTGAATAACCCCTTAGAAAGTAATCTTTTTTTTCCACAAAAAAAAACCCCATACCTATGTTTTTGGGAAAAAAAAAAAAATATGGCTCTTGAAAGGCGAAGAGGGGGAAAAAAAAGGGTGATAAAAATGGCTCTGAAGGGAAAGGGGGGTTAACATGGGGAATTTTCCGGGTTTAAAAACTATTTAGGCTAAATAAAAAAAAAATTGCCCCCCTCAAGGGCCATCGCTCCCCGACAATTCCCCCCATTGGGGGGAAAAACCCCTTTAATCCCACTTGTATAATGCTTCTTTTTTTTGCATTTTATGTCTGGGCAACATTTTGTGCATTTTTATGTATTTGAATAAAATGTCTCTTTGAGTTTTAAATAACAAATTAAAGTGGAAAAATAAATTTTTCATTAATTTCTGATCACTTAAATTTTTTTTTTTTTATGTCCCTGAACTTTGTTTCAGGCGGGAAAAAGCCCAAATTTTTTTTTCATTTTTAAAAAAAAATTTTGGGAAAGTTTTTTGGTGACCTACTTCGTTTTTTGACTTTTAATTTTTGCTTGATGTACTTTGGGGCCCCTTTCCTGTTGAAATCGGGTTTTCATAAAGGGAGCAGTGATGCACGCACTTCCCGTGGTGTCTAAATTTTTGGGTACATTTTTGGGACAAAAAATGATGTGTGTTTGGGGACATAAGAGTTTAAAACTTCGGGTTTTTGAGGCTTAAAACAGGCAACTGACAGAAAAAAAAAGCATTTCACATTGTTGCCATCCTGTGGGGCTTCCATACATTGGAATCATTAAAAGCATATTAGACAAATGATCTGTCCTGAGATCTTCCGTTTTTTAAAAAATGTACCGATTCGGAAAAAAAAAAATCTTATAAAAAAAGGAAATAAAAATAATAATTTTATTTTTTCATTATTATTACAATTGTTATGTCATTTTTCCCGAAAAGGCATCCCCCTCTAAAGTCCCCAACAACTTTACCCTTTGACCCTGCCCGCTTTTGGAAATTGTAGTGTTCAACCCTTTGCTGTCCCTTCCAGCTGAAAAAAATTAGAAAAAGGGGGCAAATTTTCCCAAAATTTCTTGGTTCGTTCACTTGCCAAAATTTTTCGGCAAAAAAAACCTTCTTTCCCAAATTACTTCGGCACGAATCACTTTAAAAAAGCAGTTTATTTCCAGGTTTACGGACCCTGCAGGGTGCTGTAAAAACTTTGTCCCATGTTTAAATATGCAAGGGATTTTGGGTTTTGGCCCCTTTCTTTTAAAATTGTTGTTTTTTTATTTATGACACAACCTGAGGGCCGCCGCTCTTAAAAACGTTTTAACTAAAAAATTCCCTGGGCATTTAAGAGGGAAAAAACGCCCCCCAAAAAACGAAGGGGGAATTTTGCCTGAAAAGTCTTTGGCAGCGACAGGGAAAAAAACAACTGAAGCAAAGGGTTTGGCAACATCGTGACGAGTGTGGGGGGTGACGGGGCAGCCACAGCAGCAGGGGGGTCGGGCAGTGGCCAATACATTCGGGAAGGTGGCAAAACACGGGGGAAAGCCACAGAGGGGCACAATGACACAGTGTGAACTTCACGGCAGCAGCCACAGCGGCAGCATGAGGTCATACGGGGCCCACAATGAAATTCTGGGGGGCCCAAAAAAAAAGGAGTAGGACACAGAGTGGGACAATGACACAGTGTGTGGGTCACGACAGCAGCCACAGCAGCAGATGAGGTCATACGTGGCCCCCTTTGACGAGTGTTTTGGTCCCCGGCAGCACCCACAGCCCCCCAAAAAATGAGGTTAGACAGGGGCCAATGACACGTGTGTAGGCACGGCGCAGCCCAGCACAGCATGAGGTCGGGACGTGGCACAATAAATTTCTGGAGGTGGAAAAAAAAAGGGTAGGCCACGGGGGTTGGGAAAAGACACAGGGGTGGGGGGTCAGGGGCACAGCCCAGCAGCAGCTTTGGGGTTTCAGACATTTGGCAAAAAAGGGGGACAGTGTGTAGGTCCGGCAGCAGCCACAGCCAGTCTGGGGTTTCAAAAAAGGGGGGGGGGGGGGGGGGGTGGCAAAATGACATTCTGGGGGGGGAAAAAAAACAGGAGTAGGCCCCCAGAGGGGAAAAAGGGAAACACAGTGTGTGGGTTTCAGGGCCCAGCAGCCACAGCACCCAGCAGGGAGGTCGGGACAGTGGCAAATGCCCACAGTGTGTAGGTCACGGCAGCAGCACATGGGGGTCAACGGGGGCACAATAAACACATTTGGGGTAGGCCCAGGGGCAGCGCCACAGCGCAGCATGAGTTTTAGCCCAAGTGGGACAATAAACCACAGGTTTTAGGTCACGGCAGCGCCACAGTGGCAGCATGAGGTAACTTTGGCACAATGACAGAGGGGGGAGGTCACGGAATCACCCACAGCAGCACTTTGAGGCCCAGACAGGGACAATGAATTCTGAGGTTGCAAAAACAGGAGTACCACAGAGTGGGAAAAGGACCAAAAGTGTGGGGGGTCAGGGGTAGCAGCCCCCCAATCTTGAGGTCAACAGGGGCCCCCAAATGGAAAACCAAAAAAAATTTTGGTTTTTGGGTCAGGGGCAGCACCCGGGCATAGGTCAGACATGGCACAATGACATTCTGGAGGTGGAAAACACAGGGGGTGGCCCCACAGAGGGGGACAATGACACATGTGTAGGTCAGGGCGCAGCCACAGCAGCAGCATGGGGTTGGGGACAGGGGCCCAAAAATTTACACAGTGGGTAGGTCACGGCGCAGAACGCAGCAGATGGGGTTTCAACAGTGGCACAAGGGCCCATTTGGAGGTGGAAAAAAACGGGAGTGGGCCCACAGATTTGGGACATGACACAGTGTGTAGGTTTTGGCACCCGCCAACAGCAGCATAGGTTAGACGGGTGGCACAATGAAAACATGTGTAGGTCCCCGGCAGCAGCCACACACCCGTGAGGTCAGACAGTGGCACAAGGGACACAGTGTGTAGGTCACGGCAGCCAGCAGAAATAGGTCAGACAGTGGCACAATGACATTCTGGAGTGGCAAAACAGGAGTAGCCACAGAGTGGCACAATGACACAGTGTGTAGGTCACGGCAGCAGCCACAGCAGCAGCATGAGGTCAGACAGTGGCACAATGACATTGAGTGTGTAGGCACGAGGGACATGCAGTCCAGGCGCGGGCAAGCATGAGGTCAGACAGTGCACAATGACAGTGTGAGTCACGTGCAGCAGCCACAGCAGCAGAATGAGGTCAGACAGTGGCACAATGACAGAGTGTGGAGGTGGGTGGCAATACCAGTCCCTGGTAAAGATGGTTGGTGGCAGATGGAGAAACTGTCAGCAGATGTGTGGCATCAGGCGGGTGGCGGCATCAGATTAGTGGCTGAGGCAGGTAGTTTGAACCCAGACTCATTTCTCACAGTTTGGGTGAGGCGTCATGGCTGATGTAGTCTGACGCCTAAGGCATTGGTGTGTGGAAATCCTGGCCGATCCACGCCTGATTCATCTTGACAAAGGTCAGTCGTTCCACATTTCCCGTGGACAAGCGGGTTCTCCTTGGGGTAACGATGGCCCCCGCCGCACTGAACACCCGCTCTGATGCCACACTACTGGCCGGGCAGGACAGCTTCTCCACTGCAAACTCGGCAAGTTGCGGCCACACATCCAGTTTGGCTGCCCAGTAGTCCAGCGGATCTTCTAACTGGGGTGGCAGAGTGCTGTCCAAGTAGGCCACCACCTGTTGGTTCAGGGTCTGCTCCAGGTCCTGCTGCTGCTGCTGCTGGCGACTGCCTCCTCACTAGGCGGGTGAAGGAAGCTGCTCATCAGTGACTCCAGACTTAGGTTGCTGCTGATGGAGCTGGTACTGCTCCTACCCCCCCACCTTCCCCCAGCAGCCGCGGCAGTAGTACGTGAGCGCTGAAGAACCCCCGGTCAGACCTGTCAGAGGAGGGACGATGCCGCACATAGGCAGCGGCCAACTGACTACGGAGGATTTCCCTATAGTATTTGAGTTTGTCCTCCCTCTCAATAGCTGGGAAAAAGGCTCCCATTTTGGACCGGTAGCGAGGGTCCAATAGGGTGGAGAGCCAGAAGTCATCCCTCTGCCGGATGCTGACTATTCGGCTGTCACTAGCCAGGCAAATCAGCATGCTGCGGGCCATCTGCACAAGTGACTCCGAGGGGCTCCCTGCCTCCATCTCCACTGTATACTGCCACGGTGCTTGCGGGTCATCTGCCTCGTCTTCCTCATCTCCATCTACCTCCTCCAGCTGCTCCTGCTCCTCCTCTCTTGTCACCTGGGTAGAAAATCCACTCATTTCACCAGACAATGCTTCTGCTCCAATGTCCTCCTCCTCCTCCATTTCAGTCCCCACCGGACTCATGTGGCCGCGAGATGTAGTCGCCACGTCTCCAGTCCCCTGCCCAGACAGATTTTTCAGCATCTGTTCCAGGACATGAAGCAGTGGAATGACGTTATTCATCCCGTAGTCCTGGCGACTGACAAATAATGTGGCCTCCTCGAATGGCCTCAACAAACGGCAGGTGTCACGCATGAGCTGCCACTGGCTGACATCAAAGTTACACAGGGGAGTACGCCTGTCCGACTGGGATCATCAAAAAATAATTAATTGGCCTTTCTCAGTTCATACAGTCTGTCCTACATGTGAGGGCTGATATTCCAGCGGGTGGAACATTCGCTTATCAGAGTGTGTTGGGGAAGGGCCGTTCTGCCGCTGCAACTAGAGGAGGCGTTGTCCTGGTTGTAGGAATGGATGAAGTGCATGCACTGTTTCCTGGCCTTTTTAGAATGTCTGAAGATCGGTGGAAGACTTCAGGTAACCTTTTCCACAACCAGATTGAACACGTGTCATGCAGGGCGCATGGGACCATCCTCCTCGGTGCAGCGCGGGGCGGGACACCATTTCCTCCATTGTCCGTCACCATGGTTCCGATTGCAGAGTTGGCGCGGAGGAAAGCACACATCGATTTCTTGCTGCATGGACACGGAGCGTATCTCCCCTGTGTGACTTGTTCGCCGAGGCAAGCAGGTGTAGAACTGTGTGTGACACCGCTGTTCTGCCCTACACATGGTGTAGATGGAGCAGTACGGTGGAGGCTGAGATGGTGGTGGTGGTGGTGGGAGGAGGAGGCGGACATTGGGCGAGGAGCCGCAGCAAGTTTGACAACGTGGAAGAGAAAGCTGGCTGTCTCCTGTCCAAGTTGTTGGTGTGCCTCCCGGGCCGGGGAGGAAGCACATTACCAGTGGGGCCGTTATAAAGGACTTGTACTGGCCTGACCGTAGTTACAGTCCAGCGTCCACGCTGCCGTGCCCTTGGAAAAACCGAAAGCTCAAGTCTGGCCACCTTTGGTATACAATATTTAGAAGTGCTGGTATACCTTTTTGGAAAAGAAATTTACGCTTGGAACTCTCCATCTCGGCTCGGACAAGCCCATTAGTTCTCTGAATGGTGCAGAGTCCACCATTTGGAAAGGGATTGGACTGCAGCACCAAAACTGGGACCAGGAGCATGGTCAGCTTTGCACCTTAGGATGGTGGACGCCCATACTTTTGTATCTTGGCAATCGCATCGCTGAACGAGTGCTGGCGCCGATGAGTAGCGAGTAAAAATAAAATAAAAGGCGGTGCATCTGGGACGGGAGATGATGTCAAAGAGAAAACAGCTTCCCTTACTGAGAGTTGTTGAGCATTGACTGGCTGCATGGCTGCGTGCCACTGGGCGCTGATGCTGCTGCTGTTGCTGCGGCGAGGATGGACCACCAATCTGAGCCACGTTTCTCCCATGGCCACGGATGGTGACGCCTGCATGAGTGAGTAGTGCCGTGTGCCAAGTTAGCTCCCTGGCCCGCGTCCCTTTTGCCACAGATTCTACATTAACCCATATTCGGTCCTCGGTGTTTCTTAGCAAAAGAACTGAAACACAGGAGTATCGGATTTTACGCC
>JAODAL010053212.1:0-25449 GCA_025379985.1 Phyllomedusa bahiana | reverse complement strand
AAAAAAATCCTCCGGAAAAAACGCAATGGAACACATCCGTGCCTATCGTGCAACAACTGTTCCGCTATTATCAAAGGTTCAACAATTAAACATCCGCATCAGGGATATGATATACCATTGAAAGGATACTTTAGTTGCATCAGCAACAATGTAATCTACATGTTAAAATGTCCATGTAGCAAGTGGTATATAGGACAGACCAGTCACCCAGTGAAAATCAGGATAGGGGAACATAAAAGTGCTATTAGAAATTTTAGAAATAAAAAAGACAACACAGACGCACCCACAAAATTTGGTGAAACAACTGTAGCGAAACATTTCAATGAATACCAACATAATATCTGTGATTTACGTTGGTGTGTACTTGAACAGTGAATGTCTCAGATATAAGCCAAATAAAAACTAGGTTACTACAGAGGGAGGCGTATTGGATTGCAACAATGGACACGATTGCACCAAAGGGGTTAAATGAGTCTTTGAGTTTACGTTGCTACTTGTAACTAATGCAATAGTATTCTCCTATACCTTCTTTATGTTCTCTAAGCTTCAGTCATTTATATTGTTTTTAGTAGTGATGTTAATATATTATTTTTAGTATAGATAATATAATATACACACCTGTGTGATCACGGACAGTGAATAAAGAGGATGACGTGCCCTTACAACGCATGCTTGAGAAAGGAGGGCGTACCCTCCGAAATGTCGCGTCATTGCATGGCGGCAACTGGGCTGCATCTCAGCATGATCGGCTCCAACAAGTCTACTATGGGACTATCACTTACCTCCTAAATAGGAGATGCCTTACAGCTAAGTACTGCCACGTATCCATATGTTTTTCATTGCCTAAGGTGTTCGTCATAGAACTATGTTTTTCATGCACCAATTTATAAAAATGAAGTAAAGATAAATGTTTTGTCCATACAGCCTATGCGTACGTTTTTCGTAGTCGAGGACAGACAGAAGGTCAGGACAGGCGGCTCTGGTTCGTGGACGGTAGACAAGCAGGTGGTCGGGGCAGGCGGCAAGGTTCGTAGACGGTAGACGTAGCAGAGGGTCGGTACACAGGAAGGCAATACTGGAACGCTCAGGAACACTTTCACCATGGTATGAACACCTAGGATCCGGCGAGGGCTGGCAGGAAGTGACCGGACTAAATAGGAGCAGTGCCCGGCAATGGACCAATTACCGGCGCACTGCCCCTTTAAATTCAAATTGCCGGCGCGCGCGCGCCTCTAGGGGCGGAGCTACGTGCCGGGACACGGAAGCAGCCTGAGCAGGAGTGTGGCTGGGTAAGTGCATGCCAGCGGGGACGGGGAGGCGAGCGGACCCCGAACCCGACGTGCGGGACGGGGCTCCGCTCGGTGCAGGAGCACGGGCGCGCCTGCGACCCGGGACAGTGGTCGCAGGGGCGTCTGTGACAGTAGTCAATTGTACAACCATGTAACAATATAACATTTACACAGAGCCTCACTAACCGAGCATTGCCGTACGATATACCTTTTGCACATTGAAGCTACACTAGGAGAAAATACGCCATCCATTAAATCTACCTCATATGTTATGCAGATTCAGCATGTCACAGCAATCCAACATCAGAGTAGAATCCTTGTCACGTGAAAATACAATAAGAAATTGGTTGTATCTGGGCCACAATGTGGGACAGCTAATTTTTTACTAGGTTAATTAATCTAGATTCAGTCCAGCAGGACCATCTCTTTTTAGTATGGGTAACCAGATGGGGTGGGACCAACAAACATATCTCCGAGTGGTATTGGAGGTTCGTTCTGCTGATGACCTCTGTTATCTTAGGGGGAGTTGGAAGTTTCCAGTGAGAGGCTATTACCATACGGGTTGCTATTAGAACATGGAACATGATAGTTTGGAACGTTGATGGGTATTGTACCAGGGTGATATCTAATATTGCGAGTTCTGGGGTGAGGGTTATGGGTGAGCCTAAAACTTCAGAGAGCAACCCCTCTACTTCTCTCCACAACAGTTTTGTGGTTGGGCAGCTCCACCACATGTGCATCAGTGAGCCTATGGCTCCACAGTTTCTCCAGCAAAGTTTGGATTGGCCTGGGGACAAATGAAACAAACGGTTGGGGGTAAGATACCACCTAAGATGCAGTTTCCTGCTTAATTCTATGTGGTTGGCGCATTTAGAGTGTTGGTACGGATTTGAAGCAGCACTGATCCAGTCCTCCCTTGAATATACTACCCCTAGTTCCTTTTCCCATTTAACGGCATATTCGGGTTTGGTTTCTTCTATATCCTTATTAAGGGTGCTTTAGGCGATCGAAAGGCCTTTTTCAAAGCCCTTTTGTTGTGATAGAAATTTATCAAATGGGGTCGGAGCGGGAGGTAGGGTGGGCCAAGTTAGGCTCTGGACTGTATGCCTAATCTGAAGATAGCAAAGGAACTGATTGTGTGGGAGTTCAAATTCTTCTCTAATCTCTTCAAAGGACTTGAAATTATCGCCTTTAAATAAGTCTCCCACTGTCCTAACATCTTTAGCAAGCCACCCAGCAATAAAAAGGTGAGGAGCCATTTGTAGTAAGACCGTTAGGGGGCATTTTCCTCTGGAAATTGAGACCTCTCTTGTTGGAACGATATACTTCGTCCACACAATGGCTATATGTTGCAGGGTTGGGAGGTCCCAGTTGGGTAATTTGTGACCCAATAAAGCCGAGAGCAAAAAATCCCTGATTAGAAATGGTTCTACTGAGTTAGTCTCCAAGGACGCCCAGTGGTGTGCTCCAGGTTTTGAGCAGAGTTGTAGAATTGGTTCCAGAATCGCAGCAATGTTATAGTAAAGAAGGTCTGGGGCTGACATACCTCCTAATCTGCTGTGCCTAAAGAGATATTTCTTTTTAAAGTGTGGTTTCTTGTTCCCCCAGATAAATGCAGATATTGAGGATTGTAGAATTTGCAAGTAATTCGGTGGGAACAGAAAGGGTATGGCCCGAGCAACATAAAGAAATCTGGGTAGTAAAAGCATTTTTGTAATATTTATTCTGGCTAACCAGGAGAGAGGCATAAGTTGGAGTCTCGTAATTTCGGAATGTAAAGAAGATTTAAGATCTCCCAGGTTTAACTCGATCGTGTGTTTCGTCACAGGGGTGATTTTGACTCCCAAATAAGTGACATAGGAATCAGTCCAAAGAAAATTAAATTTTCTAAGCTGAATTTCAAGGGGAGGTGGACAATTAACTGCTAGTAATGTAGATTTGGTCGTATTCAATTTATAATATGTTAATCTAGAGTACTGCTCTAGAAGTTTCAATAGTGACGGAATTGATGAGAGAGGGTTGGAGCAGATGATTAGTATGTCGTCAGCATATAAACTTACTTTGTGAGTGGAGTTAAACAGTGAGATACCCTGTATGAAGGGAGATACTCTTATAGATTCTGCTAGGGGTTCAATACATAAATTAAATATTAATGGGGAAAGTGGGCACCCCTGTCTCGTGCCGTTGGAAATAGGGAATGTATAAGAAAGAAATACTGAGGTGTATACTTTGGCGGTTGGAAAAGTGTATAATGATAGTATAGCTTTCAAAAAGTTACCATTGAATCCAAATTTATGAAGTACTTCTTGCATATACACCCAGTTTATTCGGTCAAATGCTTTCTCGCCGTCTAACGAGAGCAGTCCTATGGTTGTTTTTTGTTTGTTGACTATGTGTAAGATATCTAGTATTCTGCGTACTCCATCTCTAGTCTGTCTGCCCTGAACAAACCCTACCTGATCCTTATTGATTAGGGAAGGTAGGATGGTTTTAAGCCTATTTGCTATAATTTTAGAAAAAAAATTAGTATCACAATTTAAGTGAGAAACAGGTCTGTAGTTGGTTACTAGGTCAGGATCTTTTCCTGTTTTTGGTATAGTGGTGATGATAGCTCACAGCATTTCTGCCGGCATGGTGCCCTCGGAAATAGTGGATTCGAAGATACTCAATAAGTGTGGGGCGAGGGTGTGTATGAATAACTTATAGTATTCGTTAGTGAACCCATCAGGGCCTGGCGATTTGTTCAATTTGGATTGTCAGATAACCGATTCAATTTCTTGAATCGTAAGTGGGGAGTTAAGAAAATGTTTATCTTCTTCCTTGAGTACTGGGAGTTTCAATTGAGAGAGAAACTGATCAATTTCATGAGTTGAAACTAAGGGGGTTAAGGTATCCTGTTTAATATTATATAAGGATTTGTAATAGTCAGCGAATGCATTGGCTATTTTCTGCGGGTCATAGATTTTCTTTTTGTCAGGTGTGGACAAGTATGCAATTTTAGATTTTGCTTGGGTCTTTTTGACCCTTTGCGCCAGTATTCTCCCCGGGCGGTCCCCACTTAGATAAAATTTCCACTTGAATTTGGCAAGATGGTAATCGCACAATTTCAAATTAAATTCTCGGAGTTTATTACTGAGGGAGCTGAGTTCCTCATTGATGCTAGGGGTAGGGTTTCGTTTAAATCTCAGCTCAGCATTTCTGATATTATCTAAAAGGGAGTTTAGGGTTTGGTCTCTTTTACGTTTCTCTCTGGAGGCAATGGAGAGTAGCACTCCCCTTATATATGCCTTATGAGCACACCAGAGTGAACTGGCTGAAAGGGCAGAGGGAGTATTTATGGAAAAGTAAACTTCTAAGGCTTTTTGGATTTCTGTTACAATTTCTGCTGACTTCAGTAAAAAATGGTTAATACGCCATGGGAATGTAGTAGGAGGGGCGTATGCATCTTTGATTGTAATAAATATCGGTGCATGGTCCGACCATGTTTTATAGCCAATTTCGGATAAAATTATATTAGACAGGGCTGCTCTATTTGACAAGAAGAAATCAATCCTAGAGTGGGTTTGTTTGGATGCAGAGTAGTAGGTGTTGTCAGTTTCCCCAGGATGGGAATAACACCAGTGGTCATGAAGGTTTTCTTCTAAGAGAAAGGGGTGTAATTCAGAAGCGTTTCTAGAGCTTCCAGGGGATCTGTCCTCAAGTTTGTTTACAACTACATTAAAGTCTCCACATATCAGTAAGTTGTGCTTTGTGATTCTCTTTGCTTTATGTATGAGCTTCTGTAAAAAAGAAAGTTGGTGGGTATTAGGTGCATACAGTGCTAACAACGTATATGGAAGAGAATTAAGTAAGCAGTCTAATATAATATAACATCCTTTAGGGTCTATGATGTATTCTTTCAGTGTGAAAGCAATTGTGTCTTTGATGAGTATAGCAACTCCAGCTTTCTTAAAGTCTGCTGAAGTATGGAAGGAGAAAGGGAATCTTTTATGTTTCAATCTACTTGAATCTACTAGATTGAGATGAGTCTCCTGGAGACATACTATATCTGCTTTCTGTTTCAAGATGTCTCTCCAAAGTAAGGATCGCTTAAATGGTGAATTTAACCCATTGACATTTATCGACATGAGCCTAATACCCATTGTAAAGCAAAGAGAAGTTAGTTAAATACGGTAGTATGAATACAATAACAGCATCATGACGTCTATTATAATCAGAGACAAGGTATAGGACTGCAGGTGAGGCATATGACAACATAGAACAGGTAAAATACCAACAGTGTAAGAGACTAAGGATAAACATAACACAATAACTATACCGAAAAGGTACCGGATTTCCGAAGTTCGGAAATAGAAGGTGGGCAAGTTCCAGCAGGTGCTTGCAATAGCAAACTTAGCACAAGCTCACATAAAGGTGAGCCCAGATGGGAAGGTAGATGGGTTCCTAGTGAGTTATTCCATCGGAGGTCTTCGTTGCCGATTTTGTTTCTCTGTCCAGAGAGGGGAAACGATTTCTGGTCTGTTTTTCCCGCTCTTGATCGGGGTAGCTGCCTCCAAAGTTATGAGGTCCCATTGAAGAAGGAGGTCTTTGGTCATCGATGGGGTGTTGCATACATGGATCATGTTTTCCCTAATTACCATTAGCTTGACCGGGAACCCCCAATGATAACTGATGTTGCTCTCTCGCAGAATCTTGGTATACGGTAGAAATTCCTTTCTTTTTAACATTGTCCCAGCCGACAAATCAGGAAAAATAGAGATATTTTGGAACCTTTCAGGGAGGATCGCGCCGTTACGTAACGCCCTTAAAAAATCATCTTTTGTTCTGAAAAAATGAACTTTAGCCAATACATCTCTAGGTATTGAGGAGGGTAGGTGCTTGGGCTTGGGCAGTCTGTGGATTCTGTCCACCGTGAGGTCCAGAGCGGATGCATTCGGAAGGACTAATGCCATTAAATCTGTAAGGTAGGGGAGTAATTGATCTGTGTTTACTGATTCAGGGATACCTCTCAAATGGATGTTATTGCGACGTGACCTGTCCTCCAGGTCTAACACCTTTGCCGAGAGCCGTTGTACTTCATCTTCCAATGTTGCATTGGCATCGATCAAGAGATTATGATATTTGACAAATTCTCCCATTTTGTTCTCAATGTGTTCACTCCTTGAAACAAAGGAATGAATATCTTTCTTGAAATCCCCCATCATATGTTTAAAGTCTTGTTGCAAGGTGTCTCTGAAGGAGGCAAAGAGGCGTTGCAGCGTGCCTTCAGTTGAAGTTGGATTTCTTAACGGCTCTTGGGAGTCAAAATCCCCTGATTCTGATCTAGAATGGGCTGGGGAGGACTGGGGGGATCGAGAATGAACTTCTAGGTTTTGAGGAGTCGATGGTGGTAATTTGAAGAACTCAGTCAACATCGTAGGGTTAGGGGGTTGCTTTGGATTTCGTTTAGAGGTACCTCCCATTGTAACCGCAGGTTCTACTGAAGATTGTTGTGTTTGGGGTTCACGTCGTAGAAATAGAGTTGAAGAGGAGTTGGTACTTTTTATTTGGCAGGTAGAGCAAGGGTATCCAAGTGCAAGGTCTCTTCCGGGGTGCTGTTTTATAGTTAGCGTTGGGAAAACTATAACAATAGAGCAGTGAATATATATGAAAGAGAACAAAAAAGTCCACTGGAATATAATTAGGACCTCACGGGGTTAAGCTAGTGTCCTCAACTACTGCAGAGGGGTGAGGATAGGTTATGTTGCTCTACAGAGCTGACTGGGATAAACTTCAATGGCAGGTGTCCGGTCTATGCGACCGTAGAGATTGTCCAGTATTAATTTTTCAGACAGTAACACCGTATGAGAGGCGCGTTGTGGGGATCAAGAATTCTCAGTTAGGTACTGAATATTTGTCTGTGTGAAAGCTTGTTATATTTGGGAGAAATTATATTGAGTTAACTCTGCGGATTTCATATTATGGCTCACCGGGAGAGGGTATTAGAGGTTAAGGTTGTGGTTCTCAGTAAATGACAACCCAGTGAGACAGAAATAACAAGGCTTTATAACAAGGCTATTATAACACCTAGGCGTCCCAGAGTGAGCCTTGGTAATCTTCTGTGAGTCTTGTATACTGCGGTTCTGTTGGCTTATGTCTTCCAAGCGTTTTAGCTAGTGTGTAAAGATGCAAACCTCCCTGGGGAGGAGCTGGTGTGAGAAGCTGTGTTTAAGTGAGCCACAGGGGTCGCTAGTGCTCCGTTTTTTGTGCAGAGAGACGCGTCGTGGCGGGAAATTTTCGCGGGCTTTTGTTTGTATAGCAGAAGCCTCTCTGTATTTAGAATAGATAGTCCAATGAGTATAGCCACTGACCGGTTTTATGTTTATTCACAGAGGATGTATAGCCCTTTAAGTCTCTGTCCCTGCTAAACGCCCTTAATAAAGGTTGCAACAATTCCCTTGATGTCAGGGGGGCCAAGCGTATGAGTGACAAGATGGCCGCTGGCTGTTAGGATGTCGGGGCAGATCCCTTTACTCACCGTGAGTCACCGCCTTTTCCTTTCTGCAGTGTGGGGCCGCGGTCAGGAGCGCCTGGACGTGGTGTTTTGGACGCTCGGATCCCCGCTGTGGGGCAGGGACACCGCTGGGTTGTCTCGTCTGAGCTCACTTGTCCCGGCACCGTCGGCACGCAGCACGTCTGCGGGGGTTCTAGCTGTGCGATGGCCGGATCCTTACACACTTCGGAGGAGTCCCCACCGTCGTTTCTCACCTCCTCTGGCAACCGAGCAGGTCAGTCTTCCGTGTGGCAGCTCCGGTCTCGCCTCTTCTCTCTCTCACCGGATGCTTGCTGGCGAGTAAGTTCCCACCGGGGTCAGCAGGTCTTGTGTTCTCCTAGTTTCTCTTTGCACGGCAGCCCTGGAGCAGCCCCGTGGTGATAAAGCAGCTCCTCTCTGTCCTTTAGGGTTCCCAGAACCTCCGATCCACCAAGCAATAAAATCTAATCCAGGAAATGGTTTAGTTTGGCCGTGTTCTTATATTCCCTCTGGAGCTCAGCTAACAAGCGACCGTCGCCATGCAGCCCCAGGCCACACCCCGATTCACAATTTTTTTTTTGCATTAGGCTGTGAAAATTTTTTACATTTTTTTTCCCAATAATCTGCAATTTTAGCTTAAAATTTTTCATGTTTACAAGGAATCCTGGAAAAAAAGTACCTAAAAATTTGTTGCGCAATTTCATCCAAGATCGGCAATACCCTACATGTGGATGTAAACTGCTGTTTGGGCACATGGCAGGACATAAAAGGGAGGGAGAGCTATTTGGCTTTTGGAGCACAGATTTTGGTGGGGCCATGTCGCATTTGCAAAGACACCAAAGAACCAGAACTGGTGAAATCTTCCAGAAGTCGCCCCATTTTAGATTCTACACCCCTCATGGATCTCATATAGGGGTGTATTGGGCATTTTTGGCACACAGGTGTTCCATCGTTTTTTTTTAGCATTGGGCCATGAAAATGGGGGGGAAAAACACGGTTCCCCCATTGTTTTTTGGGCTTCAATTTTACAGCGTTCGCCGTGCAGTGTAAATGATGTGATAACTTTACTATGGGGATCAGTACAATTGCAATGGTATACATTTTATATAGTTTATGTTTTATTACTTTTACACAATAGAAATAAGTCTATAAAAAATTGCGTTTTATGTTGTCCTATTCTGACTGTCATAACTTTTTTATTTTGCTGTGTGTAGAGCTGCACAGGGCCTTGTTTTTTTGCGGGGTGAATTGATGCTTTTATTGGTACCATTATGGGGTGCATACGACACTTTGTTCACTTTTTATTAAGGTTTTTGTGAGGCGTTTTGAACAAGATACAGCAATCCTGGTAGTGTTTTTTATCTTTATTTTTTATAGCGGACACTCTGCATTAGATATGACATGCTAGTTTTACTCAGCAGGTTGATACAATTAAAGCAATACCCAATTTGTATATTTTTTAATTTTTTACTGCTTTTATACAATATAAATACTTTTATTCAAACAGGAAAACACATTTTTGCATCGTCATAGTCTGAGAGCCATAACTTTTTTATTTTTCTGTGTACGGAGATGTGTACGGGCTTGTTTTTTGCGGGATGAGTCGATGTTTTTATTGGTATAATTTTTTGGGGGTAAAGACTCTTTGATCAGTTTTAAATCCGTTTTTTGGAAGGCAGAGTGAAGAAAATACTGCATTCCTAGTAGTGTTTTTTATTTTTATTTTTAACAGCGCTCACCGTGCAATATCCATAATAAGTTAGCTTTACTCTGTGGGTCTAGACGATTATGGCTATACCAAATTTATATACTGTATATACTCGAGTATAAGCCGACCCGAGTATAAGCCGAGGCACCTACTTTTGCCCCAAAAAACGGGAAAACTTATTGACTCGAGTATAAGCCTAGGGTAAAAAATGCAGTGGCTACTGGTAAATTTTAAAAATAAAAATGGATACCAATAAAATAACATAGGCAGTTTAATGTCTCCCATAGGCAATTATAGGCAGATCTATGGCCCTATATGCAGGTATAGGCAGGTATATGTCCCAAAAGGCACGTATATGGCCCCATAGGCATGTAATAGGCAGTTATATGTACCCCATAAGCAGATTATAGGTAGGTATATGGCCCCATACGCAGGTAATAGGCAGGTATATGGCCCCATAGGCAGGTATAGGGCAGGCTGTAGGCAGGTATAGGGCAGGTATAGGGCCAGCTGTAGGCAGGTATAGGGCAGGTATAGGCAGCTGTAGGCAGGCATAGGGCCAGCTGTTGGCAGGTATAGGGCTGTTATAGGCAGCTGTAGGCAGGTTTATGGCCAGCTGTAGGCAGGTATAGGGCCTGCTGTAGGCAGGTTCAGAGCAGGTATAGGGCCGGCTGTAGGCAGGTATAGGCAGCTGTAGGCAGGTATAGGGCCGGCAGTAGGCAGGTATAGGGCCGGCTGTAGGCAGGTATAAGCAGCTGTAGGCAGGTAATTGGGCGGCCGTAGGCAGGTATAGGGCAGGTATAGGCAGCTGTAGGCAGGTATAGGGCCGGCTGTAGGCAGGTATAGGGCAGGTATAGGCAGGTATAGGGCAGTTATAGGCAGCTGTAGGCTGGTATATGCAGCTGTCGGCAGGGATAGGGCCGGCTGCCGGCAGGGATAGGGCCGGCTGAAGGCAGGTATAGGGCAGGTATAGGCAGGTATAGGGCAGGTATAGGCAGCTGTAGGCAGGTATAGGGCTGGCTGTAGGCAGGTATAGGCACCTGTAGGCAGGTATAGGGCAGATATAGGCAGGCTGTAGGCAGTTTAAAAAAATAAAAAACAATCACTTACCAGGATCCCCGCTGCTCTGTCTCCCGCGCTCTCCGCTCTGCTCTGTCTTCTTCTCGGCACAGGCGGGTGACATCATCAGGCCTCGCACGCAGCGTGATGACATGCATGCTGCCTGTGCCGGAAACTCCGGACAGCCGAAAGTCTGCGGCCGCCCGGAGGCCACTGCGGAGCACGGAGCGCTCGCTCTGTGCCCTGCAGTGGTATCCCTTCACCTATATGCACTCCGGAGGAGTCGCATATAGGTGAAGGGATCACGGACAGTGCCCGGGCCAGCGCAGTGCCCGGACACTGTGCGCTCACTCGGCCTTCAGTTATATGCGCTCCCTGAGGAGTTGCATATAGCTGAAGCATCCCTGTCGGCGCACGGGCCATCGCAGCGCCCGAGCACCGACAGTGACTCGAATCTAAGCCGAGAGGGGATTTTTTCAGCACCTTTTTAGTGCTGAAAAACTCGGCTTATACTTGAGTATATACGGTAGTTTTTTTATGTTGAAGCACTTAAAAAAAAAAAGTGTTTTTAGTGTGTAAAAGAATATTTTTGCATCGCTATCTTCTGAGAGCCATAACTTTTTATTTTTCCATCTACAGATCTGTGTAAGGACTTCTTTTTAGCGGGATGAACTGACGTTATAATTGGTACAACGTTGGTGTTTATAGGAGTTTTTGATCGCTTTTATTCCATTTTATGTGGGATGAACAAAAATCTTAATTCTGTGATTTTTTTAAATTTTCTTTATGGTGTTCACTGTACGGCTAAATTAACATGACAGATTTATAGGGCAGGTCGTTACGCATGCGGCGATACCAAATATGGGTACTTTATTTATTTTTGATCTTTTTTGGGGCGATTGGTGTTTGTAAAGGGGGAAAGGGCGGTGTACGTGTTTTTTATTTTATTTTTCGTGTTTGTGTTTTACTTATTTTTCACATTTTTAACTTTTTCACATTTTTTTTAAACTTTTCCCTATAGGGGACTTGAATGAGTGATCTTTAGATCTCTCATTCATTAGGAATCACTACATAGCTTGTTGCTGTGTACTGGTTCCTATGACAACTGTCAGTCACGATGCCGGGCCATGCCCACAGGGCACGGCCGGGCATCGTGACATCACAGACAACACGGAGGGCATTCTATGCCTTCCATGCTGTCTGTCAGCACACAGCAGCCGATCTCCTCCCGCGTCTCCCTTAGTTATTGCGACCCGATGGTCGTGATAATTAAGGGGTTAATCCCCTCCCCCCCTCTCCGGAGTGATCTCGGCTCGGGGCCAACGCTGCGGGATGTCAGCTGTAATATACAGCTGACATACCGCGCCGATCGCGCGAACTCTGCTTTAGAGTTCGCGCGATCCTCAGGACGTATGCATACGTCCAGGTGCGTGAACCCCCAAACGACCTGGATGTATGCATACGTCCTAGGTCGTTAAGAGGTTAAGGGGTGTAATTTCTTAGATGGAGTCATTTATGGGAGTATCTAAGATACAGGCCCCTTAAAGCCATGTCAGAACTGCAAATTGTTTTGAAATTGTGAAAAATTACTACTAAATTTCTAAACCCCCTAATGTCACCATTGCTTCAGGGGAAAGGTGAGAGAGGTGAGGTTTTTTTTCTGTTCTTTAAGTAATAGGGGAAAAAAAAAACAATCTAAAATAGAACTTTTACTATAATTCCATTAAAAAAGCACTCCAATTTGATATGACATTTTGAGTGCATTACATTATTGTGGGAATATCTACTAGGAATCCTATAGGAACACTACATATTAACTAAAATAATGATATGGGGTTGTCAATATTTTTATAATAGAATGGACTCTGCTTGGATCTCACCTCTATTATACCCTCATCAGGCAAAGGATTTGCTCCAGAAAGGATGGCCCCACCTATCGGTGGCTCATTCTATTGCATTCCTGTTCTCCCTAGTCACAAATCATTGTATCTTTCAATTGGATATTCCTCCAACAGCAATATATTTTTGACTATATCATCAGCCACTATAACAAATAGTAATATGCAATACACTAAAAAAATATTCACATGCAACCGCATTGACTATTAACACACCTAACAGTAGATATTATTTTCACTATGTGACTGAGCAGGCATGGACATGACAGTAACCCCCTCCCTACCCGGGCTCTGGACCCTCAGCAGATACACCAGGTTTGGATGGGTTAGACATGAGTAATATCGGAGACTGTGTAGGATGACTTGACTTTGCAGGTGTCAAGGTTCTGCTATCAGTCTTTTTCAGTAGGAACAGGAGTGAAGGATCAGACCTGTCAGATACTGCATGAGTGCCAGATCCTGTGAGTTAGCAACAAAGGCAGCAAGATCGTGAGCAAAGGTCAAAACCCCACCACTGTTCTCCCTCTTACTCCAGTCAAAGACCGGGTTATGATTACATGACCAAGGGAGGCCCAAAACAATATCTGATTACAAATTGTCCATGACAAAAAAACCTAAGAACTCAGAATGGTTAGGGCCAACCTGCAACTACAGCTAGAGGGGTTTTGAAGTGGATCCTCACTGTTGCCAATGGGGTAAAGTCAGCCCCAATAACAGAATGAGAATGATTCATCAAGTTCAGGCCCAAGGCCAACACAAAGGCAAATTCTACAAAGTTGTCAGCCTCCCTGGAATCAATCAGGGCCTGCCCAGATAAAGACTTAGAAGCAAAGGACAAGGACACCGGCAATAATACTTTTGAAATAAACTCAAAAGATACATGGATGCCTGAGTGGCTCCTTCAACTACCACTCAGGCACTGAAGACTCTCCTGCTGGGACCTGGGTTTAGTGGGGCAGCTCTGAAAAAAATGACTAGCTTTGTCACAGTACAGATACATAGGGCGACATGAATGCCCTGTTCACTAGATTTATAATCGTGTGCATTCCAAGATTAGGTAGACTAAGCTAAAGTGGTTTACCTGAGCCTGATTTGTTGTTTTGGAGCTAGAAAGCACCTAATCTATGATCCGCAGTAGAACAGGTTCATAAATTCAGGTGCATTCTACACTAATAATGCGCACAATAAATGGCTAGTGATGAGCGATTACGTCGACTATCGTCATCGGGTCGATAGTCGATATCGTCAATTATCATACCGATATCCGATTGTCGATAATAGATTATCGCCGATGACCATTAAAGTCTATGGGAGAGCAACACCTTCATTCTTACACCCAAACAGGGCTGGAGAAGCTGGAATTAACATCCACAACAGTAAACTGGATACGTGCTACATCTTAAGCAACAAAATTAGGCAACAAGAGTCACAGAAAAAAAGTCACAGACCATTCACTATCCCTGTCTTGCACCACAGCATGACCCTTAAACCTGCATGACCCACAAATTAAAAAGTGCCAGAAGGCAGTATTATTTGAGCCATCAATTTACATGAACTGGACATTGACTATACCTGTTCTGCACCACAGTATGACCATTAAACCTGTCTGACCTCCAGATTAAAAAGTGACGGAAAAAGGAGTCTTTTAACCACCATTTTAGTTGAACTGGACATTGACTATACCTGTCCTGGACCGCAGTATGACCATTAAACCTGTCTGACCCACAGATTAAAAAGTGTCGGAAAAGGAGTCTTTCATCAACCATTTTAGTTTCACTGGACATTGACTATCCCTGTCACGATCTGGAGCTAGTTAGAGTCTTAGGTTGTGACTAATAGGCACCCACCTGAAGGAAGCGTAGTCGACAAGCCAGAGGTCGGTAACGTGTGGGCGATCTCAGTCTTCGAGGAGCAGGCAGCAAGCGTAGTCGGTAAGCCAGAGGTCGGTAACTTTGCGGGGCCGTTGTCGTTTTCGAGGAGCGGGCCCAGCAACCCGTAGTGGGGTAAGGCAAGCAAAGGTCAAAGCACAAAACCCAAAAGGGGAGCAGCAAACTGGACGGAGAAAAGGATTTTGCAAGCCAAAAAACCTAACCATGGAGGAATTTCCCAAGGGGGGGGTTTTTAAAATTTTGGGAAAGTCCAGGGGTGGAGAAACATGATGTAAACAGGGAAAGGGGCGGGGGAAAAAAGGGGCCCTAAAAAGGTTCAGCCCCGGGAGCTGCCCAAAGGACCAAAAGGGTTGTGAGCAGGGAAAGGGGTTTGGGGTTTAAAGGGTCCAGGAGATCGATCCCGACTTTTGTCCCCCCTTTTTAAGGATGGCCTCTGGCATCTCAGGGGCTGGGTTTTTCGGATGTCCTGATAAAAGGCCTTTGAAAGCCGGGCAAAAAACCCATTATTTTCGGGTTTCCCATGAATTTTCTCTGGCCCCTTACCCCTTTCCCATTGCACAAGTATTCCCAATTGTCCTCTAAAAATTTCTAGAGTAAAAAATTTTTTTCCACCTTTTTTTTTCTTCCTGCCCTTGGATTTTAACTGGTGAAGGAGGTGGCTGATTTTTTTCGGGAAAAAGGATTTTGTTGAATGGCTTGAGTAAGGACACAGGGAACACGGGATGGTTTTTCAGTTTGTTGGGAAGTTTTAGGGGGAAAAGGGCCCTTGGGTTTTTTAATTTTTTGAAAAAATCTGGAAAGGTCCTATGTTTTTTCTGCCCCAAATTTTTTGGAGAGGGGGAAAATGAGTTTTTAGTTTTTTAGGAAACCCAAACCCCTTATCCCCAATTTTAAATTTGGGGGGAAGCTTGCGAGGGTTTATCTGCTGATTTTTTTATTCTTCTTGAGTTCCTGTAGGATCTCTTTTAAATTTTTTCTGAGTTTCTTTAAATTTTAGTTAATCTGTGGGTAACAGCGGGAAATGGGTTTTAAACTTATTGGAAAGTTTAAAAGGAAATAAAGCCCTGGATGTAACCAAATTTTGATAAAACGGGCTTTGTGATGTAGGCTATTTTTTGGCTTTGTTGTGGCAAACTTGCGGTTGGGCCCAAATTATTTCCACCCCAGTCTCCTGGGGTGGGAAAATTTAAAAACAACGCAGGTATTTTTTCCAAAGTTTGATTAGCCCTTTAAGTCGGGCCCATTAGTTTGGGGGATGAAAAGGGGGGTTGAGAGATTTACAGTAAATCCTAAGGTTTGTAAAAATTTTTTTCCAAAAATCGTGTGGGGAATTGTCCCCTTCTATCTGAACTACTTGTCGGAAATTTCCATGCAGCCTAAATTTTTTCCTTGCCATAAATTTCTGCAGTTTTTTGGGCAGTAGGGTTTCCCTTTTCCCTTGGGTAGGTATGAAATGGGCCTTTTTAAAAGAAAAGGGCGGTCCACAAAAAACCAAGGGGATGGTAGCATTTCCTTAGAGGGGGGAAGATCCACAATGAAAAATCCATAAAAATTTTGATCCCCGGGGTTTGGGGAGGGAAACGGGAAAGCGGTTGAAAAAAAACCTAGAGGAGAGGATAAAGGGAAACCTTGTTTCGTGCACATTTTTTAAGCAAGAGGGAATATTTTTTAAACCCTCTTTCTTACAATTAGGCCCCAAAGGGAACAAAAAGCATTTGAGTTTCAAAATTTTTTCAAAGATTTCCAAGATGACCTGAAGGGTTTCGAATTTGGTTTAAATTTGAGGACTTCAAGTCGTGGGGATTCAGGTAAAATTAACCTATGTTCCGGGCCTCCAAACCCCATCTTTGAAAAAAGCCCCCAAATTTAGAAGGAGGGTTTTAAGGGAAAAGGGTCTTTTTGGTACCCAATCTTGACCCTTGTTGAAAGTTCTTTGGGGGTCAATTTTTCCCTAAAAAAATTTTTTGGCGACAAAATAGTGGACCCCTGTTTTGGGAATTTTCCTGTGGTTAAAGCAAGAATCCTGGACAAAGAATCACCCTTTTCCCCAAATGTATAGTTTCTTTCTGCAGATGCTTGGTTTGGAAAGAAATGTAATGGATGAAGTTGCATTTTGTTCCAACTCTTTGAGGACAGGCCCGCTCCCACAGCGGTCTGAGGCGTTTTAACCTTTACAATAAAAAGGAAAATTCAGGTTTTTGGATGGACAATTTGGGAGGGGAAAAGTAAAGAAGTTTCCTTTTAAATTTGTTAAAGGCTCCCTTTTGTTTTGGGGACCAAGAAAAACCCCTTTTGTTTTTTTTTGGGAGAAGGGTTTTTTTGGCAAGAGGACTTGGAAAAGTTTTTTATGAATCTCCTGAAAAAAATTTTGCAAACCCCAAATAAATCGCTGAACACCCCTTCAAGTTTCTTGGAGTGGGCCATTCCACCCTGTTTTGGATTTTACTGGGATCCATACTTAGCCCTTTTGGGGGAGATGATATACCCAAGAAATTGAATTTTAGTTTGTTCAAACCCCACATTTTTCCGTTTTGTTTTAAAGATTATTTTGTAGTCTTTTCCTGGGACTGTTTGGGAAACCTGTCTGCGATGTTCCTCCAAGGTTTTCTGAAAATATAAGAATATCATCGATGTCCCCACCACAAATTGACTAGGAAAATCTCGAAAAACCCTTTATTTAAAGAAGTGCTGGAAAGTTGCAGGAGCATTTTCACGGCCCAATTTAAATAACTAGGTATTCCAAAAAGTCCATATCTGGTTCTAAAGGGAGTCTTCCCCCTCTTTTCCTGGGGCGAATGCGTATGAGATTGTAGGCCCCCTTAAATTTCCCGTTTGGTAAAAATCTTGGGAGAAAGGTGTTTTTCCCGCAACTGGGAATTTTAAAGGAAGAGGAAACGTTTTTTTAAAAGGTTAAATTTTTTTTAGTTCTCTGTAGTCAATACAAGGCGCAGGGTTGAGTCTTTTTTTTTACAAAAGAACAAGGGTGCCCCGCTGGGGGTGGGAAGGGCGAAAAAACCCTTTTTTTAAAGCTTCTAAGTATTTTCCCCGAGTACTTTTTTAAATTTCCCGGGTTTCCGGGGAGGTTGGAAAATTTGCCCCCCAAAAAGGGAAAGGTGGCTCCCGGAAGCAACTCGATGGGACAATTTTTAAAAAGGGCGGTGAGGGGGTAATTGATCAGCTTTCCTTTTTTTACAGGCCTCGCTAACTGTTGATACTGAGGTGGTAAATTATCACAAAACTGCTGAGAAATCTTTGGGAAAATTTTTAATTGTTTTTTAAAAGATGACTTTTGGGTGGGGCAATTGTTCTTAAAAGGGACTCAGAAGGGAAAAGTAACCGTTCTTTATTCCCAGTTTTTAGAAGGGGGTTTTGGATAGCAAAACCATGGAATCCCCAAAATTATGGGCTTGGGAGGGAAATGAGGGTGAAAACTTTAGTTTCATGATGATTAGGTGAATTGGATTCCCAAAAATTTGTTGTCTCATGGGGTTTCAGGTCCGATGATAAAGGTGTTCCCCTCAACAGTTTTCCCTATCAATTGGTGTGGATTTTGTTTGCTCGCAATGTTTTTATTTAAGTTTCAAATTGTAAGTCCATGAATTTCCTTTTGCAACCCGGAAACCAACAATTTGGCGAAAATTGCTTTTTTTGGTCCCAAAATATGACTTGTATAGGGATGATGAAATGGAGGGGTGGGAGTAGTTTTGTTTTTTGTCTACCCGTCCGGATGGTGGATGCACAACAGAATCTGGCCCGTTCAGAAAAATCAGATTTCTTTCTGTCTTGGCAAATGTGGGAGGCTATTTTTCCCCCTGAATCTTGTTGGGGAAATTAATGGTTTTGGCTAGAGCCCCCCACCAAATTGGGGGCACAAAATTTTTTGTACGGCGCCCCCTCTTTTTCTGCGGGAGTAAAACGGTTTTTTGGGGCCCAAAATTTAATCTGATTGGTTCAGGTGTAGTTTAGGCCCTTTTTTGGGGGTTCAATGCTGATTGGCTAAGGAGTTGGTTAAAGGGCTGTTTCCGAACAACTGCCCGTCTTTCCCCTTTTACGTTCAAACAAGCCTTATCATTTTCTGATGCACGCTGAAAAAAATCTCAAAATTATCAGGGGCCTCAACTCTGGGAAACTCATCTTCCCCAAATTTGGGTTATCCCCGTATAAATTTTTCTCTTCTGGGCTGCGGATTCCTTTTGGTTCAGCTACCCAGGACGAAATTCTGGGTGTACTTTAGCAACTGGGGCGCCCCCCTTGCTGAAAATTATGTAATTTTGGGCCCCAGCTGTGGCCAACGATTTTGGGGGCATCAAACCCCTTGGTTTCTAGCAGTGATAAAGTCATTTTAAATCCCTTAAAAAGGTCACAGTTCTTTTCCAAAAATAAGGTTTAGGCCCCTGCAAGAGCTTCATCGTCAGAAAGATTTTATAATAAATAGCAAATCTTTTTTTTACTGGGGAAAGGGGCAGGGCGCATCTGGAAATAAATTCCCGGAAATTTGGGTTTAAGAAACTTCCCGGGAAGGTGGCGATCCCCATTTTAAAATTGCAGGCAGGGGGAAAGCGTGGATTTGAATCGGCCAGCGTTACGCAAAATCAAGAAGTTGCCTTTTAAGCTCAATTACTTCCTTTTTTTGATCCAAACACCAGGGGTTTTCAATTTTGAAAATTTTTTCTGATAAGTGGCACCAAAAATTCCCGAAGCTCCCGGGCCAAATTGTGGGGCCCCCCGGGTTTTTCACAACAGCTCCATTTTGGGTTTCGGTTTTTATTCTGTCACTATCTGGAGTAGTTAGGGTCTTAGGTTTTGACTAAAGGAAACCCCCTGAAGGAAATTTTAGTCGACAAACCAGGGTCGGTACGTGGGGGGGTTTTTCAAATCTTCGAGGGCAGGGCAGAAAGCGTAGTCGGTAAGCCAGAGGTCGGTACGTGCGGGCGAGGTCGTCTTCGGGAGGGGCAGGAGAAAAGGTTGTCGGAAAGGTAGAAAAGGGTCGAAGCAAAATTTGCATAAAGGGTTTGGGACAGCAAATGGAAAGGAGAAAAGATTATAGCAAGCCAAAAAACCTCACTTGGGGGAATTTTAAAGGCGGGGCTTAAATAGGTGTAAAGGGGTGGAGCAACTGTTTGGTCACGGGCAAGGCGGGGGAAAAAAAAGGGGCCCCAAAAAAGGGTTTCGCAGGGAGTGTCAGATAGCTCGTGAGCGGGGGTTAAACGGCTGGGATTCAAGGGTCCAGGAGATAAAACCCCGAAAAACCCCTGTCCTGGGCCACAGAATGACCCCCAAAAACCTGCATGACCCCAGATTTTAAAAAGGGGCTGGAAAAAGGAGTCTTTCAATCACCCATTTTAGTTTAAATGGTTTTTAGACTATACCTTTTCCGGGGCCCAAACCAGCTTTGACCCCCAAAACCCGGCATGACCCCCGGGTTTTAAAAATTGGGCCGGAAAAAAAGGAAAGTTTTTTGAAACCACCTTTTAAAGGGTTTGAACTGGACATTGATATTCCTTTTCTGTCCCAAACAGTATGCCCATTAACCTTTTTGGGACCCAAAGATTAAAAAGTTTCGGAAAAAAAAGGGAGTCTTTAAACCCCCATTTTTTTTCCCACTGGAAATGGGGATTTTCCCCTTTTCCGGGCCACGCATGTAGCCCCAAACCTGCATGCCCCCCAGTTTTTAAAAAGTGTGGAAAATGGGTCTTTAAAACCCCAAATTTTATTTGGGAACGGGACTTTGGATTATAGTGTTCTTTTCCACAGTTTGACCATTAAACCTGTTTGCCCCAAAGTTTAAAAATGTCCCGGAAAAAAGGGAAAAGTCTTTCAATCACCTTTTTAGTTGAAGGGGACATGGGAATACCTGCCTGGGCCACAGTTACCCCCCCAAACCGCTTGCCCCCCAGATTTAAAAAAAAGTCCCGGGGAAAAAGGAGTCTTTCAACCACCATTTTGGGTTTCCCTTGGGCCCAGACTATTACCTGTCCGGGGCCCACGGGCTTTGGCCCCAACCTGCAGGGCCCCCCACTTTTAAAAAGTCCCGGGAAAAAAAGGAGTTTTTTAAACCCACCTTTTTTAAAGTTAAAACTGGACATAGACTACCCCTGTCCGGGCCCACACAATGGGGCCCAAAACCTGCTGCCCCCAGATTAAAAAAGTGCCAAAAAAAGGAGTCTTTAAACCCCTTTTTTTTTTAAAAAGGGACATTGATATCCTTTGTCCTGGACGGGCAGATGACCCAAAAACCCGCCAGGTCCCCTTATGGGTCATCAGCAGAAATTTTAAATCTTTAAGAAATAAACTTTTTTAAAAACAACTCGTTTTCCAATATGCTCCCTGCTAGAGCTATTTCCCATTCTACGGGGTGACATTGTTCCCCCGTGACATTAGAATGTAAAGGGCCAAACGAAACAGATGTCCCAGTTGGTCAAAGAGGCCCGTCTGAAAAAACCTGCATTCAGGAAAATTTCTGATCAAGGCAGGGGAGGCTGTAAACGTGGATTTACGCAGGTTCCGCCGGCAGGGCCGGATTACAGTGGGTGTGGGGGGAGAAGGACTGGCGGGCCGTCATCTATTAAAAACCCCAGGTTCAGCCCGGGAAAGGGCCCCATTTTCAGTGGTTTTGTGGTGAGAGCACAGGCGGCGCGTTTATCCTTAACACGGGGAAAAAAAAAGCCCCTTTTGTGCCCGCCTCAAAAAAAGTCGTGCTGAAGGGCCAGGGGGGTGGGGGAAACGGAAAATGTGGGGCTCAGGGCCCCCGACTTCCCAGTCCGTCAAGCAGGGTACGCCTTGAGAAATTTTTTTGCCTTTATGAGCGCGCTTGCCCCTCCTTTGGGTGCAAAGTATTTGGAGGAAATTGTCTCTGTTCCCTTGGGGGGGGGGCGATTTTGCTCCATACCCCATTTCCTTGAAAATCTAAAATTTTGTTCAAGTCTTCCGGGACCCCCCCTTGTACAAAATTCAGAGGAATTTTTGTATCAGTATTTTGTACATGCAAGTTTTTAGTAGTTTAATTTTTGAAAAAACCCTTTTTAAAATAGGTAGAATCCCACCAAAGTCTTTGTTTTTTTTTTTTTTAATTGTATTTAAAAGGGTTGCCCACTACGGGATTTGCTTAGCTAGGGTTTAAAAATTTTTCAAAAACAAATATTTTGTATTTGTTTCCCTTAACCCGTTTTCCTATCTATTCCTGTTTTTGACTGCCAAACCCTCATCCTTGAGCCAAATCTTGACAATTGGAAGAAAATAAGTTGTTAGAAAACCCCAAAAATTTTTTTCAATTTTACCTGAAGGGATTGCTGCCTTCACAGCAAATGCCCCCCAAAAATTTAAAACCCTGGGCCCCTTGAGCCCCTTTTGAAAATTTAATTTAAGAAAAAAAATGTCTGTTTGAAAACCACATTTTTTTACAATAGGACCCGTAGTATAGCTGCATTTCACGAAACATGCCCCCCAAAATTCAAAAGGACCCTTGAGCCACTCTTGAAAAATTGTGAAGAACAAAAGTTTTGTTTGAAACCCCCACTTTTTAAATAGGACCCGTGGTATAAACTGCATTTCACAGCAACATGCCCCCAAAAATTTTAAACATGACCCCTTTAGCCCTCTTTACAATGTGAAAAACCCAAATTTGTTAGAAACCCGATTTTTTTCAATAGGACCTGTAGTTAGTGCATTTTTTTTCCCCGCAACATGACCCCCCAAAAAAAATTTTAAAAAATTTACCTTGGAAACCATCTTGACAAATTTTGAAGAAAAAAATTTGTCTGTTTGAAAAAAACCACTTTTTTTTGAAAGGAACCCGTATTTTTGCTGCATTTCAAAGCAGCATGGGACCCAAAAAAAAATTAAAAATGACTTTAACCACTGTTTAAAAATTTTGGGCAGGGGAAATTTCCCCTTGAAGCCACATTTCTGTTCCAAAAAGGGCCATGATTTTAGGGTGTATCTACGCCAAAATGACCCCAAAAACCATTGGAAAAATGCGAAAAAAATTTTAAAAAATTTTAAATGAGTCAATTTGGAAAATGTTTTTTTTTTTGAAACCTTGGTGTCTTTTTCAGTCTCCCCACGTAAAATCGGGGAAAATGAAATTTTTGGGGAACTGAGGAAAAAAAATTGCAGTAAGAAATTAACATTTTTAAAAAAAAAGATTTTAAGAGGACCATTTCTTTTTTGGAAAAGGAATGTGAAGGAGACTGGCAACAATTTGGTGACCTTGGCTTTTGGGGCCCAACATAAACAGAGGGTCCCGGGCCCGTTTCCCTCTTGTTTAAAGTCCAAAAAGACCCATTATTTTGTGGGAAAGGCCCGTTTGGTTTTTTTTGTAATGGGTCCCCAGCTGTGCTGAAGGGTCCCGCTCAGATTAAAAACTGGTGCTGGGGGGACCCAACCCTCTATTGGTGGCGAGCGAGGGTCAAGCCAAATTATCATTTTGGATACCCGAAGTTAAATTTGGGGCCGGAAAAACACCCAAAAAACATCGGTGTTGGGGAGCAGGTAGTTTGCACCTTTATCTTAAGCCGGTTCTCTGTGGTTGTATGTGTGCCCTGCAAATTTTTGGTTTGGTTTTAGGTGGTTAAAATAAAGATTTTAAAAGGTCACTTTATTAGGCTTCTGCCACAAATTTCCCGCTGCTGCTGCCAATCGGGGTGCTTAGCACTCTATGCTGTCACGTTGGTGCGTTGTTCCACCCTGGGCATTTGAAGAGCGGGAAGCGCCGCAAAAAAGGGTGTCTCCAGTTTAAACAATCAGCAAGGTCTCCCCTTTCCTGCATTTTATCTCTATTTTTGGGTGGGTGGAAGGAAAAAATGCTGAGGTTTTTTTTTGTACTGGGGGTCCCGGAGGGGGCCACCCCAGTTAAATGTTGTTCATTTTTTATTGGGGCCCTTTAAACCGGGGGTTATGGGGGAGGAAAAAGGGGCATCCAAGCCTCATGTGAGAATTTGGGGCCTTGATTTCCCCAAACCTCTGGGTCGAGGGGGCCCAGCAAAATGATCTTCTCATTTCCCCCTCCACCTCAAGTTCGCACCCCCAAACCCCTTTTTTAAGGGTGGGGCGTGGGTCCGCCTTTTGTTTTTCCGTTTCCTCCTCCTTTGTGGTTTTGGCTGATGTTTTTAGTGTTTTTTCAAAATAGTTCCCGAACTAAGATCACCCCAAAGTCTGCTGACAGGGCATTGTCCGCACTGACCTTTTGGGGTTTTGGCAAGGGGTGGTGCAGGGGCTCTTTCCCCTGCCTCCACTTCGGGGGGCTCAACACCCCGAGGTCCGCACCGCTGCTTGTCAGGCCTGTGTCCTTCGTACTGGTTTTAAAGAAATTTTTGCTGCTGCCACAAACGCTGGGCATGTGGGGGGGTGGAAATTTCCGGTTGGGTTTCCACGTCAACAATGAGGGCGGTTGACGGGGGGGCCGAAACTGACGCTTTCAACGCGCCAGGGGGGACGAAGCAGGGTTTCGAACGGGCGGAAGTGCGAGCTCAGACCCCGAGCCATCCTCGCAGGCAAATTTTACCCGGGAGGTTTTTGAAATTTTTGGGAAAGTTCCCTGGGCGTGTGCCCGGCAAGGAAATTTTTCTCCAGCCTTCCGATCTTATGGGCGGCCAGCAGATTTCGCCGTTTTTCGCCAAACCCCACCCTTTCCCGGCACAAGGTTTTTGTTAAAAAAGCCAGGGGGGTCGGTCTTGTTGCGGAGTGCCGTCCCTAGCTCCGGGCCTGTGTGTTTACAGTCTCCAAAACAGTTTTTTTTTTTAAAACAGCTTGGGTTTCTCTGGGGGGTGATGCCACAAAGGGGGCCTTGGGGGTAGAACCCCGCACCATTCCCGCAGTTTTGAAGAGCGGGGGGCGCCGGGGCCGGAGAGCCACCGGGTTTCCCCAGAGACATTTCCCCCAGCTCACCCAGTGAGCTGTCACGGATATAGCGGGGTTTGGCCGTGCTTACTAGTTCATGTGTCGGGGTCGATGGATTTTGCCCGGCCCGATGCGGGCAAAGCGCTTGAAAAAAGTGATGGGCCGTGGGCGGCCCAGGGAAAGGGGCGCCTTTTCTGACAAAGGGGAAAGTGCCTGCTCGGCATCTGGTATTGGGGGTAGGCAAGGGCCATGACGTGGCGGAACCCATCTGTGTCCACCAGACGGAAAGGCAACAATTCCAAGGCCAAAAGCCTGGCAATGCCGACATTCAGGCTTTTGGATTGTTTGGATTAAAGTGTTTCTTCTGCTCCCAAACCTGGTAGACAGAAGGCTGGCTACTAGACTGGCCGCTGTACGGCGTGCAGGTCGTCAAACTGGTGGAAGGAGAATGGGTAGGATAGGTCTCTGGTGGTGCTGGTGGTACTCGGGCGACGGTGGAGGCTGAAGCGGAGGCTGATCCCTGATCATGACTCTGAGAGACATGGGCAGTTGAGGAACGCTTGGTGGTGGCGGAGGAGGCAGAGACAAAGGGTGTGACAGTGGTTGAAGTCCAGCATCAGTGTGGCCTTTTTTGGCCAAGAGTTCCCTCCACTTCAACTCATGCATTCGCTGCATGTGACTAGACATGTTGGTGGTGGTTAAACACCTAATATTCTTGCCTCTACTGATGCGTTTACGGCAAAGGCGGCATATGACATGTGGGGGGAAACGAGGCTTGCTCGAAAAAGGCCCCGGCTTGAGAGGTCCTGGACCTTTTCAACGCCGATCGTGTTTCCGCTGATCGTGGCTGGCAGAATCATCTCAGTGGACTTTGCGACGCCCTTTCCCTTTTTGAGGCGGGGCCCTTACTGACACTACCCATCGTCTTCCTCCTCGTCCAGTGATGAAGTGCTCGCAAACAAATTCTGCTGAAAAGACCACGTTGGACCGCAATGCATTTATTTATCTCATCATCAACAAAGGGGACTTCGTCGTCTGACATATTGCATCCAGGATCTGGGGCTACAAGCAAAAGGCATACAAGGGTTGCCGACCGCCTGGGATTTTTGCAGATTGACGGCTCCTTCTCATCCTCTGATGGCATCAGCGTTGGGCATCATTCATCCCTTTGGCCTCTTGATCTTTGGAAATGCCTTCTGACCCCAAACCACATTTTGTCATCAAAAAGGTTTTGAAAATGGATTTTCCCCGGGGGGGT
>JAODAL010053211.1:0-25449 GCA_025379985.1 Phyllomedusa bahiana | reverse complement strand
GATCCAAACTAAGAGCTCGGGCTATGGAAGACTGACTAAATCTCCTGTTATATTCTGCTATTGATAGGAAGATAGTCTTAGGAGTGAAGGTATATTGTGAGACAGTTACAGACAGAGTCATTGAGGGAAGGTTTGTTTCCCTTTGAATGCTCTCCTATGTAGCTTCAGCTCCAGGGAGTTCTTGGGCAGATATGTGTCACCAAACTGCATGGCCTCGGTGAAAGCAGTTTTGTTTGTCAGTAACCCTAGGTTACTGACACATAGTAGCTGTTAGCATAGCTGCTCCAAGCAGCTAGTCCAGACTGGCTTTCTTGGAGTGGCCAAAGTGAAGGGTGCGAGGCTACTCCCACGTTCCAGGTGAGGCTGGTGCCAGGCCCCATAAAGGCTGGACCTAAAGATCTGTGGGTGGGCTTTGGTGCAAGTCTGCTGCTAAGAGGAAAGCCTCATTGTGAGCAACATGGAATAGCTGTGTTCAGTGTAGTCTAAAATGTTTAGTTAGAGCTCAGCCGAGCAGGTTTTGTTTTGTGCTTAATAGTGTTGAGCGATTGCGTTGGCTATCGAGATCGAGCAATAGTCGATAGTCGGCCGCTATCGATAAGGTTTTTCGATAGTGAGCATCGATTATGAGCGATTACCATTAAAGTCTATGGGAGAGCAACAACAACACCTTCATTATTACACCCAAACAAGGCTGGAGAAGCTGAAATTAACATCCACTACAGTCAAATGTATACGTGCTACATCTTATGCAACACACTTAGGTTATAAAAGTCACAGAAAAAAAAGTCACAGACCATTCACTATCCCTGTCTTGTACCACAGCCTGACCCTTAAACCTGCATCACCCACAATTTAAATTGTGCCAGAAGGTAGTATGATTTGAACCATCATGTTACTTGAACTGGACATTGAATATCCCTGTCCTGGAACGCAGCATGAGCCCCAAACCTGCATGACCCCAGATTCAAAAGTGCCGCAAAAAGGAGTCTTTCAACCACCATTTTAGTTTCACTGGACATTGACTATACCTGTCCTGGACCGCAGTATGACCATTAAACCTGTCTGACCCCCAGATTAAAAAGTGCCGGGAAAAGAAGTCGTAATCTGTTATGTTTTGCGTATAATTAACACGTATTTTTTGCACCTTTCAATTCACCTGTGGTGAATATAGAATTGCTGTTTTAAGATTTACGTAGGATGCTGCGTCAATGAACAAAGCTGGGTGCGCAAAAGTCAAAAACACGTATCTGTTTATGTTTTGGTATAATAAAACAATATTTTTTTGCACCTTTCAATTCACCTGTGTGAAATATAGAATTGCTGTTTTAAGATTTACGTAGATGCTGCGTCAATGAACAATGCTGGGTGTGCAAAAGTCAAAAAAACACGTAACTGTTTGTTTTGATATAATAAACGTATTTTTTGCACCTTTCATTTCACCTGTGTTGAATATAGAATTGCTGTTTTAAGATTTACGTAGATGCTGCGTCAATGAACAATGCTGGGTGCGCAAAAGTCAAAAACACGTAACTGTTATGTTTTGGTATAATAAAGTATATTTTTTGCACCTTTCAATTCACCTGTGGTGAATATAGAATTGCTTGTTTTAAGATTTTACGTAGATGCTGCGTCAATGAACAATGCTGGGTGGCAAAAGTCAAAAAAACACGTAACTTTTATTGTTTTGGATATAATAAACGTATTTTTTGCACCTTTCAATTCACCTGTGGTGAATATAGAATTGCTGTTTTAAGATTTACGTAGATGCTGCGTCAATGAACAATGCTGGGTGCTCAAAAGTCAAAAAACACGTAACTGTTATGTTTTGGTATAATAAACGATATTTTTTGCACCTTTCAATTCACCTGTGGTGAATATAGAATTGCTGTTTTAAGATTTACGTAGATGCTGCGTCAATGAACAATGCTGTGTGCGCAAAAGTCAAAAAACACGTAACTGTGATGTTTTCATACGATACACGGTATTTTTGGCAACAAACAACCTGTGCTGACTACAAGATTGCTGGATTGTAATTTAACTAGAAGGTGGATATATCAACAGTCACAGGTGTAATGGGTAAAATTGAAAATGAACACCTATCTGAAATGTATACTGATAATAAAAGTGGAGTTTTGCAGCTAACAAAGAGACCTGCAGTTACTAAAAATGATGTGTATCCAATATAAGTTCAGGCTGCCCAATATCCAGGAAATATTTCAATAGCAAAACTGTTTAATAATAACGATATTCCACTACAATGTCTACACTAAGTCTTGGTGAACTTTATCCAGTGTTCTTTATAGATAGAGCTTGTCTGTGTTCGCCCGCGGGGCTCCCCCTCCCCCCCCCCCGCTCCCACCGCCGTGAATTTACAGCGGTAGATGCTGCTTTAAAATTCACTAGCTAACTACATAAAATCTTCAAATCTCTAATCTAACTAAATTGGAAGGATCACAGCTAATAGTAGAGGTTTCTCTGTGCAGAAATAGACTAATTTCGCTGAGCTGTTTGGCCACAGGCAAAACGCAGGTCCTATCCCTATGAGACGCTGAGAGACACTGAGGCCGAAACAGGAAACGCTGTTCATGTAAAACGAGGTCATGTGATTTTTCCAGCCAATCGCAACCATACACATCCCAGTCATGACGTCGCGCACACACATCTCACCCTGCTCTATTCTGTAATCTGATTTGCTGGCCGCCAAAAGTTACAGGAAGCGCCGAAAAAGGCGCGATCTTAATAGATGATGCACAGATTTTAACCTTAATTATCGCATGATCTGGAAATTTCGATCACCATAAAAACCTTGCCGATTTCAACTTTGTCGCTAAAAATCGCTCAACACTAGTGCTTATTGCTGTTACCATTATTTAAATAAACCCAGGAAATGCCTGGATATGAACTGTTACCTATTGTGTCACTGTATCTGTCTGTTGAACCCCGGGTTGCCTATCTAATTCTGATGCTAATTCCCACAATGTGTAAATGTTTGACTTCATGCACATACAGTATTTCACAAAAGTGAGTTAACCCCTCACATTTTTGTAAATATTGTATTATATCTTTTCAAGGGACAACACTGTAGATATAACACTTTGATACAATGTAAAGTAGCCACTGTACAGCTTGTATAACAGTGTAAATTTGTTGTGTCCTCAAAATAACTCAACTCACAGCCATCAATATCTATACCGCTGGAAAAAAAAGTAAGTGAAAATGCGCTTTGAAATTGTGCTTGAAATGTCAATATTTTGCGTGGCCATCATTATTTTTCAGCACTGCCTTAATTTTCTTGGGCATGGAATTCACTTGAGCTTCACAGGTTGCAGCCGCTGGAATTCTCTTCCATTCCTCCACTATGACATCACAGAGCTGGTAGACTTTAAAGACCTTAAGCTCCTCTATCTTCTATTTGAAAATACTCAACAGGTGCTCAATAGGGTTTAGGTCTGGAGCCATGCTTGGCCAGTCCAACACCTTTACTCTTATTTTCTTTAGCAAGGCAGCGGTCTTCTTGGAGGTGTGTTTGGGGTCATTCTCATATAAGAATACTGCCCCGTGTCCCAGTTTCCAAAGGGAGAGGATTATGGTCTGCGTCAGTATGGCACAGTACATGTTGACATTCATGGTTGCCTCAATGAACTCTAGTGCCACACAGCCAGCAACATTCAACTTCTTTGGTTGATCATGTAAGGCCTTTTCTGAGTTATACCTGTCTGGTAGGTTCTTATTTACACTTTACGTTTATGATGTATATATATATATATATTGAACTATTGTTTTACTAGTGTTCATTAAAGCTAGGTTTCAGATGTACCTAATAGGACTTTTCATCTGTTTTTCTGAATCTTTTTTGTATCAAATGCCATATCATAGATCTGATCGCCCCAAGAAGCAATGATCTCTGACATATGGTGTAACTATGATGTGACTCTGTAAAACAAAGCAGTGCAGGTTACTCGGTTTGCTGCCATATGCCCTTCTGCAGACTTAGGAAGGCCTTAAAGGGGTATTCCCATTTTAGGTATATAGCAGTTCATTACGCTGTAGTCAGAACTCCATTAGAAGAGAATGGAGAGAGGTCATTCTTGAGATAGGTGCAGTTCCCTGTTGATTATGTCATAAATGTCTGAGATGGGACTATCCCATTAAAGGGGTTAATCCAGATTTAATAAAATTAAATGGAACCAGAATAGGGGGAAAAAAAGGTGTTTTTTTTTACCTTCCTGTACTCTGTCACTGCAGCTCTGAAGCTCCCTGAAATGTATTCCTCTTCTCTTCCAGGGCTCTTGTTACAACACACATGAGAGGCTTGTGCTTTTTTTTACTAAGTGAATGGAGCACCTGCTTTTCCTGTGTGCTGGGTTGTTAACCCAGAAGTAAAAAAGGAGTAAATCTCAAGAGGTTTTGGATCAGCAGTGGCGGGGGACTGGAAGCTAGGTACAATTTGTTTTCATTTTTAACAACCTTGGCCCCATTTAACCATAACTTTATTAAATTTTTCCATATATATAGACAAATGAAGGCTTGTTTTCTGTAGCACAAAATGTTCTTTGAAGTGGTTTCATTGACCATAACATATAATTACTGGGAAGCCCCCGAAACATTTTAGGCTGGGTGGAATGTGAAAAAAATAACCTTAATAGCACCATTTTTGTTTTGAGGTTGTTCACTCTTTGGGGTAAGTGATGTGTTATCTGTATTCTGTGGGTCAGTATGGTATGAGTGATACCAAATGTGTAGTGTTTCAGTTATGTTTTAGTACTTAAAAATAAAACCTTCACCATTTTTTTTTTATTTGCACTAAAGCATAATATTAATTTTTTTAAACTTTTTTGTTTATTTCTACTTATACATTTAGTCCCCCTAGAGTGCTTGACCACTATGGGGCGTGATAGTCAGTACACTGTTCTGCGTCATTAATATAATGCAGACAGGTGTACAAAGATGGCGTTTCATAGAAGCATTAGGATGGCAGCTATGAAAGCCTTCATTAGACTTCTGGCTGCCATAGCAATCGACACCCCATGATCTCATTGTGGGGGCGATCATGGGGAGTAATGATGTGCAGCCTCGTGCTCCTCATTCATTTAGACGCTGTGGCATCTATGTAGTTAAACAGCAGAGATCAGAGCTGGCTCTGATCTCTGCTGTTACCGCTAGATGTCAGCTGCAACTAACAGCCACCACCTGCCGGTGCGCTTTTTGTTTGCAGACATGCACAGCACTAATTGCTGTGCATTTCTACTAAAAAAAAAATCACACACACCAAAAATGCACCAAAAATGCACTGTGTGAAAGCACCCTAAAGTAAAGCTAACAAATGTACAGCTTTCAGATCTGAAGGTATTTCAGATAATGCAGATCATAATGGTAGAGATTTTTTTAGACTTCTTTTCAGTAAGTTGACTGAAGTTACAGTAAGTCTAGCCATGATCCAAAGGCTGCATTCAGAGAACAATAGATTATACAAGTAAAGAAGCTAAACTTTAGGATTAGAGTTCCTTTAAGTAGCCTTCTAATCTGCTGGAGGAAAGATCACACACATTGAATGAATACACATACATGTCCTAAGCTACTAATACACTTGAATCTCCATTGTTCATCCACCCAATAAAGCACAGAAAAAAATACCTATCTCTTAATAGCATGTCACTATTTTAGATTGTGCCCTATGTGGAAATTTAATGGACAATTTAACATAAACTTTCTAGCTCGGCCTAATGACGGCTATGGAGAAACTGTATTCTCCTTTGTGTTGATTGGTTTTTTATGATGCAATATTTCTTACTGTAAAACTCACCATAAAACATTTGCTAGCATGATACGTTCCCTGGGCAGAATTACTATGCCACTGTTTCATCTGCCTAAGTTTCAGCCCTATTTTAAGTAGAAAAAATATGCGGAAATAGGAGTCATTTTCACCATCACAGAAAGAGTCGATACAGCGCAGCTGAAGCATTAAAGTAATTCATGAATTGCAGACATGGAGTGTGGGCAGATATTTTACATTAGAGTGCCCCCATCTTCGACAGTATCCCTTCCTCATCCATCATCCCTGTTTCTGAGTGATCACTACATGTAACAGGCACTTGAAACACATCTTGTTTCCTGTAGTCCCAAAAGATGCATTAATGCTTTGTTAATGAACTGCAGCTTAATTGTGATGGAATTAGTGTTTGCAGGCATACATGGCAGCTGTGATTCAGCTTCTGGGAAAGACGCAATATAATCACTGGCTGCAGCAAAATCGAATCGCCCTACAGTGCTAATACACGGCCTGACTGGATGTGTATGGGATGTGTGACTTCCTAAGTGTCTTAATATTTACTCATTTATATTATTCTACCAGTAAACAAATCAGATGTAAAACCCAACACAGCAGATGCTTCAGTTAGTAATTATGTGTCGACAGGTTTCCTTGCAGCATATTTTCTACTGTCTCATTCAGAAAACGCTCAGGGATGGTGCATGGAGCCAGAGCGAGCAACCTGTCCAAAAATAAAACTGCAGAACATGAGAGACTTGGGTCAGTAAGAGCCAAAGGTCTATCAAATGAGATTGCTTTTCCAACCGGCATACTCCGAGTTAATGCTGAGGATGGGTGCTGTATGTCTGGATACTGCAGGTATTGACCGAAAAGATGTGGTCCTCATGCATCCATTCTGAACACGTACACACTGAGCCGTGGTTACTATGGAGACGGGAGCCATAGGAAACATTTCTAGCTACTAAAATCCCCCCTACAGCACCCCCTCATCCCCCGCCCACGCTTGGGCTGCTTCAGCAACCAGGGCTAACGAGCCAGCGTCTGGCTCAGAAGGCAATTAACCCCTCCATTACAGAGGCTGCATTCCAAGACCACAGTTTCTGATTACTAACAACCCCCCCCATCATCTTCTACCTTCTATTTATGACTGATGTGGATAAACTATGTGCTCGTAATAGATACATTTATTGAGGAAATCATGAAAAGCTAGCTGTAAACAAAACAGCAGCTAACCTCGTAGCTGCTAGCTATACACCTATAAGCTGCCACTAAACCATGGGTGTAATAAGGTCGATAAATTATGATGGTAAATTCGCTGTAATCTTTTGCTCATACCTAGAAATTCTGTGCAGTTTTCTTATTTCTATAATGCTATAAAATCTTTCCATTTCTTGACAAAGCGTTCATGACCAGAACACGAAACGCGTTGTTGAAATAAAAGAAAAACTTTCTATTTGGAAGAGGAGTGGTTGCGCGCAGAGGCGTAACTTCAAGCTCTTGGGCCCCAGTGCAAAAAGTTAAATGGGGCCCTCAGCTACTATGTGCCATTTACAATACTAATGTCTTTTTATGTGGCAGAAGGGCTTTTGGGCCCTCTTAGGCTGCAGGGCCCAATAGCGATTGCTACTGCTGCACCCCCTATAGCTACACCGTATAGCTACACCCCTGGTGCCCATTGGTTCTAAATCGCGTTTGACACGCCATTTTAATACATTTTAGCACCTTTATGTAGTGTTGAGCGATTTTTATCGACAAAGTTGAAATCGGCAAGGTTTTTATGGTGATCGAAATTTCCAGATCATGCGATAATTAAGGTTAAAATCTGTGCATCATCTATTAAGATCGCGCATTTTTCTGCGATTCCTGTAATTTTGGCGGTCAGCAAATCAGATTACAGAAGTAGAGCAGGGTGACGATGTAAGATGATGCGACGTCTTGACAAGGGGAGGTGTCTACTGGTTGATGAGATTGGCTGGAAAAAATCAAATGACCCTCGTTTTACACTAGTAGTAGAACAGCGTTATCCTGTTTTCAGCCTCTGTGTCTCTCAGCGTATCTCATAGGGGGATATAGGGACCTGCGTTTATTCTGCCTGTGGCAAAAAGCTCAGCGAAATTAGTCTATTTCTGCACAGAGGAAACCTCCTACTATTAGCTGTGATCCTTCAATATAGTTAGATTAGGGATTTGAACATTTATGTAGTTAGCTAGAGAATTTTTAAAGCAGAATCTACGCACTGTAAATTCACGGCAGGTGGGAGCGGGGGGGTGGGGGCCACGCGGGCGACACAGACAAGCCTCTATCTATAAAAGAACACTGGATAAAGTTCACCACGACTTAGTGTAGACATATGTAGTGGAATTTCTTTATTATTAAACCGTTTTTGCTAGTGAAATATTTCCTGGATATTGGGCTAGCCTGAACTTATTATTGGATAAAAATCATTTCAAGTAACTGCAGGTCTCTTTGTTAGCTGCAAATAAATACACTTTTTATTATCAGTATTAACTTTCAGATAGGTGTAGTTCAATTTTACAATTTACACCTGTGACTGTTAAACATATCCACTTGCACTTAAATTACAACCAGCAATCTTGTAGTCAGCACAGGTTGTTTGTTGCCAATAATACCGTGTTGTTCCGTACGAAAACATCACAGTTACGTTGTTTTTTTTGACTTTTGCGCCCCAGCACTGTTTCATTGACGCAGCATCTACGTATAATCTTAAAACAGCAATTCTTATATTCCCAAGGTGAATTGAATGTGCAAAAAATACCGTTTATTATATATCAAAACATAACAGTTACAGTTGTTTTTTTGATTTTGCGCACCCAGCACTGTTCATATGACGCAGATCTACGTAAATCTTAAAACAGCATTCTATATTCACCACAGGTGAATTGAAAGGTGCAAAAAATACAGTCTTTTTATTTCAAAAAACATAACTGTTAGCGTGTTTTTTGATTTTTGCGCACCCAGCACTGTCATTGACGCAGACTATACGTAAATCTTAAAACTGCAATTCTATATTCACCACAAGTGTGTAATTGTAAGGTGCAAAATACCATTTATTATATCAAAACATAACAGTTAGTTGTTTTTTGATTTTTGCCACCCAGCAATGTTTCATTGACGCCAGCATATCTACGTTAATTCTTTAAAACAGCAATTCTATATTTCACCACAGGTGAATTGAAGGTGCAAAAATTAGTTGGATTATACCCAAAACATAACAGATATGTTTTTTTAGGACTTTCTTGCCCAGTCCAGATGTGTTGATAGACACCTTGCAGTTACATTTGAATCCAGCAATTTGTTTTGATTGGAGGGATTTGAGAAAATACGCTGTGAGTTGCGTCTTTTAAATAAGAGACTTTCAAAATTATTCCATACCTCTCAAATTTCTTATATTTCTGAAAATGGAGCCGAAATGCAGGTGGTAGCGAGCAAAGGAGGGGGGTAGCACTGGAGGTAGAGGTACGTGAGAAGGTGCCTCCTTCCAGGTCCGCTGGCGACAACAGCATGCCAGCGGATCGTCAGGGGGGTTATTTTGGGGCAGGGACACGTCAGGCCTGTCATTGATGGGTCAGGGCCTGTGAATTAAGTAACGAAACATCGTCGCCAATCTGTCCTTCAGTGGTTAATGCAACCTCGCATCTAGCAGTCTTACCTCATGTCCTCGCAGTCATCGGCCACAAAATGTCGTATCAGCATCATCTGCCATCTGTCAACATGAGCAGCCAAATGTTCAATCGTTGTACCCAACCCACTGTGGATAAATTCATTTTCTGAAGACCTCTTTGAGGGGACAAAATGCGGTTGGGGTCAGAAGGCATGTTTTAAAGATCAAGAGGACAAAAGGATGATTTTACTTGCTTCTGACGCCCAGTTTACTTTGATGCCATCAGAGGAGGTGAAGGAAGCCGGGTCAATCGGCAAAAATCTCGGGCGGTCTGCACGCCTTGCTGTGCCCTTGCTTGTAGCAGCAGCAGCTTCTGGATGCAGGAAAGTCGGACGGACCAAGTCACCTGTGTTGATGATGATGATGATGACGACATTGCGGATCTCTGGGTCTTTTCCGCAGGAACAGAATTCTGCTTGGCGAAGCGCTTCATCGTGGACGAGGAAGGGAAGACGATGGAGGTAGTGTCAATACGGGTCTCCCGCACAAAAAGGGAGAGGGCGGTCGCAGAAGTACGATGATTATGATTCCGCCAGCCCCGGTCAGGAGACCCCGATCTCGCTTATCGCCGTCAAAAAGGTCCAGGACATATCACGCCTGGGCTCTTTCTTTGAGAAAGCACTCTGATTCACCCAGCCGATGTTATGCCGCCTCTTGCCGTAAAAGATAAGTAGAGGCAAGAACCTTAAGTGGGTTAAACCACCACCAACATGTCTAGTCACATGCAGCGAATGACTGCAGTTGAAATGGAGGGAACTCTTGGCCAAAAAAGGCAGACCGACGCGGGCCTCCACCCACTGTCACACCCTCTGTCTCCGCACTCCTCCTCATCCGACACCACCAAGCGTTCCTCAGGCTGCCATGTCTCTCTGAGTAATGATCAGGGGATCAGCCTCCGCTTCAGCCTCAACGTCGCATTCCGATACCACCAGCACCACCCGAGACCCAATCCTACCCCTTCTCCTTCCGCAAGTTTACGACCTGCACGCCGTTACCAGCGGCCAGTCTAGCAGCAGCCTTCTGTCTTCCGGTTTGGGAGCAGAAGAAACACTTCTAACACAAACCATCCCAAAGCCAACAGCCTGAATGTCGGCATTGCCAGGCTTTTGGCCTTGGAAATGTTGCCTTTCCGTCTGGTGGACACAGATGGGTTCCGCCACGTCATGGCCCTCGCTTGCCCCCAATACCAGATGCCGAGCAGGCATTTCTTTGCCAGAAAAGCCGTCCCTGCCCTGGCCAGCCACGTGTCATCTAAAATTTCAAGCGCGTTGTCTGCATCTGTGTCCGGAAAAGTCCATCTCACCACCGACACATGGACTAGTAAGCACGGCCAAGGCCGCTATATCTCTGTGACAGCTCACTGGGTGAGCTGGGTGGATGTCTCTGGGGGTGACGGTGGCTCTCAGGCTCGGCGCACGCTCTTCAAAACCGCAGGGATGGTGCAGGGCTCTTTCCCCCAAGGTCCTCAGGTGGCCTCACGTGCCCATAGACACCAGGCAGTGTTGAACATTAATCAGCCATGGGACCGTCCACACACAGGTCAGGAGCTGTGGACGGCCTCCGCACGAGACCCGAGCGCTGGCTGGTGACAAGAACCTTGTTGCCAGGCAAGGTGGTGTGCGAAAACGGGCGAAATCATCTGGCCGCCCCTAAGATCAGTAGGCTGGAGCACAGCCCATGCCTGGCACAAGTCATGAACCTTGTCGCCAGAAATTTCTAAAGAGCTACCCGGGTCTGACTCGCCTGCTGAAGAGGCTCGAGGTCAGAGTTTGCACTTTCCGCCGTTCGCACCCTGCTTCGTCCCGCTGCTTGTTGCAGCGTCAGCTCGGCCTCCCCGTCAACCGTCTCCAATAGTTGACGTGGCAACACGCTGGAATTCCACCCACGCCACAATGCTCCAGCGATTGTGGGCAGCAGCGCAATGCCATTAACGGCAGTACGAAGTGACACATGGCCTGACAAGCAGCGGTGCGGACCCCGGGGTGTTAACCACCGAGAGTGGAGGCAGGTGAAAGAGCTCTGTCTGCACCATCCTTGCCAATTTTTTGAAGAAGTCCCACCAAAATGGGTACGTGCGGACAATGCCCTTGTCAGCATGAGCAATGTGGTGGATCTTAGATTCTGGAACGATCGTTGGCACACTCTGAGAACAACCGGTCCCTCACGACGAGGAGGAGAACGGACACAATGCGGACACGGAGCCTTTCCTCACCATCAAAACCACAAGGCCCGACAGTTTCAACAAATTCAACGTTCTTCATTAGGCAGTGTTCGGGTCCAGAAGCAATGCACAGGTGGCGCATCAGCTCTCAGGTGCATCACATCTCAGGCAAGATCAGGGCTGTGTGAAAGCTGTCCGGAGGCAGCGGAGGAGGAGGAGGTATTCCCTAGAACACCGACGTTACCGGACGTTCCTCGCCTGAAAGAGGTTGGCCGAATTTGAGGCGTAAGGAAAGAGGAAGATCAGTTATTGCTAGTGCCCCTCTCGACCAGAGAGGCATGGAAATCAAGGGCTCCATCTCTCACATAGTGCTTGGGATGCTCCATTCTTCCAACAAGATCCTCGCATTAAGGCCATCCAAATGAACAACAGTTTCACTTGACTGGTGGCAGCCTCCAGGATCCCCACGTACAGAACAAAACTCATGCACTTTCCTCCCACCCACCCATATAGAGAGTAAAATGCAGGAAATGGAGACTTGCTGATTGATCAACTGAGACATCTGTTGCTCTGCTTCACGTTCTCCCCAAACTTCCACGGATGGAACAACATCAGCGCCAGACAGCATAGAGTGCCAAGTAGTCGTAGCCGGCAGGCAGCAGGCAAGGTGGCGTACAGCCTAATTGTAGACCTCTGGCAATCTTTGTTTACCACCGACAACCAACGCAATCAATGCAGGGCAAACATCCAACACACAAGAGAATCAGCTTAAGATCATGTGCACGACTATCTGCCGTCTCAACACCGATGTTTTGCGTGTGACCGGACCCAAAAGACTTCGGTATCCAAATCGACGAGATGGCCCGAGCTGGCTCGTCACGCCATAGAGGTGTTTGTCCCTGCCCAGCAGCCATCGTCTTATCCTGAGGGGGGAGGGGGGTGGACGGACCTTCAGCACAGCTGGAGTTGTCTTACAGACAAACGCAACATTCCGTCCGGCTTTCCCACAGATAATTTGCGATCGATTGACATTCATCAAGATGAATTCAGGCATGGATTCTCTGATTATGTTGTGGCCCCAATTGGCTCGAGGTCACCGATTAAGCTTGCCGGTCTACTTCACATTCCTATTCAAACAGAAATGGTCCTCTTGAAAAACATTTTTTTTTAAAATGATCATTTCTTACTGCAATTTTTATTCTCTTTTCCCACTTATTCCTCATTTGCTGTGAGGAGACTGTAAAAGACCGCAAGGTTTCATGAAAACATCCAACACTTACCGTATTCCATATACTCACTTTATCTTAAGAAGTTTCCGCATTGTCAATGGTTTTTGATAGGTCATGTTGCTTGTGAAACAGCTAAAATTAATGGTCCTTTGGTAACAGAAAATGTGGCTTCTTAAGTGGCATTTCTCCCTCACAATTTTTAAAAGTGGCTGGAAGGTCATAATTAAAATTTTTGGGTCATGTTAAGGACAGTGAGATACAGCAATAATCAAGTCCTTTTGGAAGTCAGATATGTGCTATCTAAGTGCATTTTCTCCCTCACAATTTTACATTGGCAAGAGAAGTCATATTTATAATTTTGGAGGTCATGTAGCTGAGAGCTGTGAGAATAATCATGGTCCTTTGGAACAGAAAAGTTGGGCTTCTAAGTGGCATTTCTCTCCCTCACGAATTTTTAACAGTGGCCTGAGAAGTCATTTTTTTATAAAATATTGTATGATCATGCTGAGCTTTGAAATGCAGCAATACTACAGGTCCTATAAATAAAAAAATGTTGTTTCTAACAGACATTTTGTTCTTCACCAATTGACCAACAGTCTCAAGGGTCATGCTTTGAATTTTTGGGGCATTTTGCTTATAAATGCAGCAATACTTAAAGGTCCCTATTCTAAAAAATATGTTGTATCAAATAGGACATTTGTGCTCACAATTGTCAAAATGGCTCATGGTCATGTTTTGAATTTTGGGGCATTTTGCTGTGACATCAGCTATACTCACCGTCCTATTCTAAAAAATGTTGTTTCCTAACAGACATTTGTTCTTCACAATTGTCCAAGTGGCTCAGGGTCATGCAGTTGAATTTTTGGGGGCTTTTGCTTGACATGCAGCTATACTACAGGTCTAAATCTAAAAAAATTTGTTTCTAACAGACATTTGTTCTTTCACAATAGTCCAAGTGGCTCAAGTGTCATGCTTTGAAATTTTTATTTATGGGGGATTTTGCTGTGAACATCAGCTATACTAACAGTCCCTGATTTCTAAAAAATGTTGTATTCTAACAGACATTTGTTCTTGCACAATTGTCCAAAGTGGCTCAAGGTCATTCTTTGAATTTTTTGGGGGCATTTTGGCTGTGACATGCAGCAATACTACAGGACCTCTTCTAAAAAAATTGTTGTTTCTAACAGACATTTTTGTTCTTCACATTGTCAAGAGTGGCTCAAGGGTGATGGTGCTGTCAGAAACAGGATAGTAGGACACTGATAAATGGACACATATTGCAAAATGACTTGTTTTTGCAAGATCTTTAACATAGCAATCAATCCTGTATTGAGACAACCATTAATGCAATTAAAAAAAGAGAAACAAAGACATGTGGGATTCATCCTATATAAAAATGTGTTTTGCCTAGAATTAAACTACTAAAAAACTTGCATGTACAAAAATAGCTTGTAAAAAAAATACCCCTGAAATTTACAAGGGAGGTACATAGAAAACTTGAACAATGGAGTAGGTTATTCAGAGGACATGGATTATGAGCACGGACAGAGAGCAAAGTACAAGACATTCCATCCAGCACGTTGAGTAAAATGAGAAAAAGAAATGCCAAGCAAAAGGCACTGGGTGGAACAAGGTAGGGTTAACCACCAGTATTTCAAGTGAAGCTCAATTGGTCCGCACTCATACGGAGGGGCAAGCGCCACCGCAGGGTCCTGACTGTGTACTGCGGAAGCTGGAGTTCTCACACTTCCGCTTCCTTGCACTCTGCTAATCCGCACGACAGTTTTTGTTGCTTGGCGTCATCAGTGCATATTAAAACCCGCCGTGTTAATTAAAGAAGGGACGCCAGCCCCTGGTTTCTCACCGCACTCCACTTTAACTCCCGGCCCTGGGGTCATGCTGTGGCACAGGACAGTTACTAGTCCAATGTCCAGTTCAACTAAAAATGGTGGTCGAAAGACTCCTTTTTTTCCGGCACTTTGTAATCTGGGGTCAGACAGTTTTAATGGTCATAACTGTGGCCCATGGAACAAGGACAGTATATTTCCTGTTCCACTAAAATGGTGTTGAAAGAACTCCTTTTTCTGGCACTTTATAACTGTGGGTCAGACAAGTTTTAATGGTCATATCTGCGGTACAGAACAGATATAGTTAGTGTCCATCCAACTAAAAGGCGGTTGAAAGACTCCTTTTTGCGTGCACTTTTAAATCTGGGGTCATGTGCAGGTTATTGGGGACTCATGCAGATATCCAGGACAGGGATATCATTTCCCAGCTACAAGTAACATGATGGTTCAAATCAAACTGCCTTCTGGCACTATTTAATTTGTGGGTGATGCAGGTTTAAGGGTCATGCTGTGTACAAGACAGGGATAGTGAAAAGGTCTGGACTTTATTATCTGTGACTTTTATAACCTACAGTGTGTTGCCTAAGATGTAGCACTTAATCCATTAGACTGTGTGGAATGTTAATTTCAGCTTCTCCAGCCTTGTTTGGGTGTAATAATGAAGGTGTTGTTGCTCTCCCATAGACTTTAATGGTCATCGCTCATAATCGATGCTCACTATCGAAAAACCTTATCGATAGCGGCCGACTATCGACTATCGCTCGATCTCGATAGCCAACGCAATCGCTCAACACTATCCTCCATAAAGATATTTTCCAGATCTTTCAGGTTTCAGGGCTGTCACTGAGCTACACTGAGATTCAGCTTATTCAAAAGATTTTCAATTGGGTTCAGTTCTAGAGATTGGCTAGGCCACTCCAGGACTTTGAAATTATTATTATATGTTAGTATCTGATTACTTGTCTCCCTGAATTTGCAATACTAAATTTGCTATTGGGGAGATGTTTGCATTTAACAGTATGAATTTGACTCAGTTTAACCTAAATATTTTGAGTTTATTCAGTTTTCGGGCTAGATTCTATATTTGCTTTGATGATATATACAAAATCAATACTTTAAAATCAAAGTCAATATACTTAACGTAATAACAATGTAATAATTTATACAAAAAATTAAAAATAAACTGTGGCTTTATGTTATTACTACACTCTTAAATCTACAGAATTCATCACTGCATATTGTAGTAAGGCCTCATGCACCACATGAACGTGTTACAGATCCATAAAATAGTGCCCAAAGTCATCCATTGGCCCATATTCTGTGTGCCTCTGATTTTATATGCAGGCACACAAAATTTTAGTCTCCATGTTTTTGAGGTGTTCTTCCTTAGAAGCACTGTCCTGTCTAATTAGTAAAATAAACAACTGTAACTTTATTTGTGACAGATAGATAACATAAAGAATTTTAACAGCATCACTGCATCCCTATATTTTTTCTAATCTGACCCTTGATGCCTTGCAAATATGGTATGTGCAATCTTGTGAAATATCTGTAATATTTCTGTTTCCTTTTTGTTTTTCTGTATCTAAATCTTTGTAGAAATGTTGCTACACATACAGTAAAAAACAATACACAACATGTGTGATACATCAATTTGGAACACAGATTTTATATGTACCTAACAATGTACTAGATGACTTCATTTCTCCTCAGTGACATTTACACAAAGTAAACACATTCATTGCATAACACCACCTTAGTGAACAGTTACATTGTTATCACTGTAGGAAAAATATTTGTACTTCCATTTCCTGAACACCTTTTATGATGAAGGTTCATTATTTCACCTGCTGTGTCTATATGTCATAACGACTGCCACTTTCCCATCAGTGCTAAATAATCCTAGCACTGACATCAGCCTGTGATATTCGATATACTTCTAAATATTTGGATTCAATAGAAAATTGATTATAGCGTTAATGCCCATCCTAAGGGAGCATGGAAACGTCAAACAGGTAGCATTGTTGAATCTCTTTGTGGTCTCCATGGTGACAAGACACTAATGGAGGTACAGAAAAGAAAAAAACATTTGAGCACATCTGAGATGCAGCTTTCAGACTGAGGCTACAGTTTATTATGGATCTTTAGTGTTTACTGGAAATATGTTTTTCAACTACACAGAAAAGGCTGAAATGTACTTTCCATTGTAATCTAAATTGCATTGATCTAGGATAGTCAGATAAAATGTAGCTTTTACCATTAGATTAGAAAATATTCAATTATTTGAATAGTAGGATTCGTTAGCTACAGTGGGGAAAAAAATATTTAGTCAGTCTCCAATTGTGCAAGTTCTCCCACTTAAAAAGATGAGAGAGGCCTGTAATTGACATTATAGGTAGACCTCAACTATGAGAGACAAAATGAGAAAACAAATCCAGAAAATCACATTGTCTGATCTGGAAAGAATTTATTTGCAAATTATGGTGGAAAATAAGTATTTGGTCAATAACAAAAGTTCATCTCAATACTTTGTTGTATATCCTTTGTTGGCAATGACAGAGGTCAAATGTTTTCTGTAGGTCTTCACAAGGTTGGCACACACTGTTGCTGGTATGTTGACCCATTCCTCCATGCAGATCTCCTCTAGAGCAGTGATGTTTTGGGGCCATCGCTGGGCAACACGCTTTCAACTCCCTACAAACGTTTTCTATGGGGTTGAGATCTGGAAACTGGCTAGGCCCCTCCAGGACCTTGAAATACTTCCTACAAAGCCACTTCTTCATTGCCGTGGCAGTGTGCTTGGGATCATTGTTGTGCTGAAAGACCCAGCCTCGTTTAATTTTCAATGCCCTTGCTGATGGAAGGAGGTTTGCACTCAAAATCTCACGATACATGGCCCCATTCATTCTTTCATGTACATGGATCAGTCATCCTGGTCCCTTTGCAGAGAAACAGCCCCAAGCCATGATGTTGCCACCGCCATGCTTCACAGTAGGTATGGTGTTCTTTGGATGTAACTCAGCATTCTTTCTCCTCCAAACAAGACAAGTTGTGTTTCTACAAAACAGTTCTACTTTGGTTTCATCTGACCATATGACATTCTCCCAATACTCTTCTGGATCATCCAAATGCTCTCTACAAACTTCAGACAGGCCTGGACATGCAGCCTAGTAGAAGCCAGTAAATGCCCCTGAGTTCAAAATGAAACCAAGAAATCAGGACTGAGGTAAGAGGAATCAATGTAGTGAGACAACCCCTTTAATTGATGTGATTAATAAACAAACTCAAGAAGCTCCAATTCTAAGGGTATGTTCACACGGCACTTTTGGGTAAGTTTTCGATCCAAAAATGCATCCAAAAGTGCTGCATAAAACGCATCCAAAACGCATCCAACACGCAGAAGCGTTTGGATGCGTTTTTGCTGCAGCAGAAACGCCCCCTATAGTTTTAAATAGGACATTTGCTGCATCAAACAGATCAAGAATTGAAATGCCATTTGTTTGAACGGATCTGAAAGACGTATCAGGAAGACGCATGTAAAACGACGAGTGATCGCCGATGTGTGTTTTACATTGAAACTAATGTAAATTACACGGTACATTGTTAGATGCATGTTTGGATCCATTGTAGGTCCGAAACATGGATCCAAACAAGCATCCAATATGTACGCTATATGTACATACCCTAAGTAATTTCCCTGTACTCACAAGCACCATCTTCTCCTAATTCCTCCTAGCACAAAAAACCTACATGTAAGCCACAACATTTTCCTTTCTTCAAATTTATCGTTAAGGGTATGTTCTTATACAGTTACAGGGGTCGTAGCGGTCGTACTTGTGGCAGGCTCCCCTCACCACACAACTGTACCGCTGGGCCACATAATCCCGACAGGACAGGCAGGATTCTCCTATCCCAGCCATTTGGCCCTCTAGATGACACGACACAGGCAACAAAATGTAATGATGTCATCACACTACCTGTGCTGTTTCGTGTACTATATTCTAAACCTAGAAGTTGCTGGGAGTAGCGTCTCAGAGCAGGCAGTGTAATGACGTCAAGTTGCCGGCTTCAGACTCAAAGAAGTGGCATTCGATGGAGAAAGATAGGGGCTGTTTATGCCTATGTTTCTCCTGGGGGAACCTATATATGTCTGCTGGGGGGGCCCTATTTACCATTCTATTTACTGGAGGTCTATATAACTATCTAGCTATTAGGGAGAAAATATTCCTACCTATTGTGGGTTCTATGTACCTACCTACCTACGGGAGCCCTATATACCTACCTACTGGGGGAGCATATGAACCTACCTACCTACTGGGGGAACTCTATATATACCAACCTATCTACTGGGGGACACTATATAACAACCTATTGTTATATATATACCTCCCTCTTGGGGTAGCCTCAAATACCTACTTACTGGGGGACCCTATGTACCTACATTCTGAGGGTACCTATATATCTTCAGCTATGCCCATGTTCTTATGACAGACTTTTCCAGTAAAACCAGCAGTCCTAGAATCTGCAACAGAAATCTCTGATAGAGATTTGCAGTTTATAAACCATAGATTTTGTTTCAGTTTCAGATAAAGATTAGCTCATGTGAACAGGGATAATTTGCATCCTGGCTATTCAATGCTTTTTCTATACAAAATAAAAGCTGTAGCTTTCAAGTCACTATTTTGGTGAACACATATGTAAGCATTTTTTAAATGTTATTATGTGTAAAATGCAAAAATAAATAAATAAATAAATATTGCACAATTTTTGTTTATAAAATATACTTATCACCACCAACATTAGCCAATCTCAGGGCTGTTCCTAGGGGCGGGCGAGGCGATCGCCTGGGGCGCCCGGGGGGGGGGGGGGGGGGGCTTGTCGGCCTCTGATTCTGCACGGTTGTTGTAAGACGGCCCTCAGAGTCAGTCAGCAGCTGTACACTCGCTGTGCAGCTGCTCGTACAGGGAGGAGGCAGGACGGATCGTTCCCCTCCTGCATCCTCCTCTGTATGTACCAGCGCTCAGTCAGCGCTGTACATACACAGCGTCACAGGGGGCGTACGGCTTTCACCGCGGCCCCTGCGACACTGAGTGCAGGGTGTAAGCGGCGTGAAGACGTCACACCACTTACACCGATCACAAGCTCCCGGACCTGTCAGCGCTGCAGGGATCCTGGAAAGGTGAGTAAGTTTTTATTATTTTATTATCAATAGCTACAGGTGGGAGGGGTATTACATGGCTACAGGGGCAACTATGTGGCTACAGGGAGCAGCTATGTGGCTACAGCGGGCAGCTATGTGGCTACAGGGGGCAACTATGTGGCTACAGTAAGCAGCAATCTGGCTATGTGGAGAGGGGGATATATTACATGGCTACAGGGGCAACAACCTGGCTACAAGGCGGGGTACTACATGGCTACAGGGGCAACTATTTGGCTATAAGGGGGTACTACAAGGCTACAGGGGACAACTATCTAGCTACAGGGGCAATTATCTGGCTACAAGGGGGGTACTACATGGCTACATGATACTACATGGCTACAGTGGGCTACTATCTGGCTACAAGGGGAGGTACAACATGGCTACAGGGGCAACTATCTGGCTACAATGGGAGTATTACATGGCTACAGAGGCAACTACCTGGCTATGGGGGTATTACATGGCTTCAGGGGCAACTACCTGGCTATGGGGGGTATTACATGGCTACACGTAGCAACTACCTGGCTATAGTGGGTATTACATGGCTACAGTGGGCTACTATCTGGCTACAGGGGCCACTGTTTGGCTACGATCTGGCCGCAGGGGGCTACTACATGTCTACAGAGGGCAGCTACAGTGGCCTACTCTCTGGCTACAGGGTGCTGCTATATTGCTACATGGGCAACAATCTGGCTATGGGGGGTGTTACATAGCTACAGTCGGTTACTATCTGGCTACAGTGGGCAGCTATCTCGCTACAGGGGGGTATGACATGGCTACAGTGGGCTACTATCTGGCTACAGGGGCATATAACTACCTGGCTACAGGGGCTACTATCTGGCAAAAGGGGGCTACAATATGGCTACCAGGGGGCATATTACATGGCTACCAAAAGAGGGGCTATTAATGGGGAGTTTGTATAGAGATATTAATTGGTAGAGAAGTGCTGATAAAGGGAGGCATCTAAGATGTTTGTTTTGAAAATTTCGTGAAGAGCGTGGCGGGGAAAAGTCTCATGGGGGGGACGATGGGGGGAAGAAGAGAAAGAGAAACTCTTTAGAGACTTTCCCTGTGAGTCCTAATATAACTTTACTGTAATACTTATTGTCTGCAGAAACCTGTGTACAACTGAAATCCTCTCTGTATGTCACGTATGACGTAATAGGGCCCCAGTAAAAGGGTTTTGTATCCGTAATGGCAGTTTGTATATTCAGTCATATGTGCGGGTGATTGTGGTCACGGGTTGTAAATTTGGTCACTATGTGTGGTAATATGTGCTGGTGATATGTGGTATGGTGAGCAGTATTATTTGGTCACTATAGTGTTGGCGTTTTTTATCGACAAGTTGAAACGGCAAGGTTTTTATGGTGATCAAAATTTTCCAGATCATGCGATAATTAAGGTTAAAATCTGTGTTATCTATTAAGATGGCCCCTTTTTTTGGGGCCGTTTTCCTGAATTTGGGGGGCCAGCAAATCAATTCAAATAGAGCAGGGTGGTGTGTGTGGAGTCTGATGGGATGTGTATGGTTGCGTTGGTGGAAAATAATGCCTATTTGAATGAACAGGTTTCCTTTTTACCTCAGTGTCTTCGATTATAGGGTGGCCCTGCGTTCTCCCTGGGGCCAAACGCTCAGCAAAAAATTTGTCTTTTCTGCACAGAGAAACCTTACTATTAGTTGTTTCCCCCAATTTAGTTAGATTAGGGATTTGAAATTTTATGTTTTTTGTAGAAAATTTTAAAGCAGAATCTACCACTGAAAATTTCCGGCGGTGGGACGGGGGGGGGGGGGGGGGGGGCCCGCGGGCAAACCGCAAGTCTATTATAAAGAAACTGGTAAAGTTCACCAAGATTGTTAGACATGTAGTGGAATATCTTTATTATTAACGTTTGCTTTTGAAATTTTTCCCGGGTTTTGGGGCAGCCTGAATTATATTGGAATTAAAATAATTTTAGTATGCAGGTCTCTTTTTTAGGCAAAAACTCATTTTTTTACAGTATACATTTCAGATAGGTGTTCAATTTTCCCCTTACACTGTGACTGTTGATATTCCACTTGATTAAATTAAAACCAGCATTCTTGTAGTCAGCACAGGTTGTTGTTGCCAAAAAAAACCCTGTTGTACGAAAACATCACAGTTACTGTTTTTTACTTTGCGACCCAGCACTGTCATTGACGCAGTTCGTAAAACTTAAAACAGCAATTCTATATTCACCAAGGTGATTGAAAGGTGCAAAAATCGTTTTTTATATCAAAACTAAAAGTTACGTGTTTTTTTTTTTTTGCGCACCCGCCTGTTATTGCGCAGATTAGTAAATTTTAAAACAGCAATTTATATTCAACACAGGTGAATTTAAAAGGGGCAAAAATAAAGTTTTTTATATCAAAAAATAACAGTTTGTGTTTTTTTTTTCTTTTTTCACCCCGCACTGTTTATTTACGCAGCTTACGTAAATCTTAAAAAAAGCAATTCTATATTCACCAGGGGAATTGAAAGTGAAAAAAATACGTTTTTTTATCAAAAAATCACAGTTAGTGTTTTTTTACTTTTGCGCACCCAGCCTGTTCATTGACGAGCATCTACGAAAATTTAAACAGCAATTTATATTCCCAAAAGGTGAAATTGAAAGGTACAAAAAATACCGTTTTTTATATCAAACATAAACAGTTAAATGTTTTTTGATTTTGCGCACCCCGCATGTTCATTGACGCGCTTTAGTAAATTTTTAAAAAAGCAAATTTTTATATTACCCCAGGTGAAGAAAGGTGCAAAAAAAAAAATTTTTTATTTATCAAAAAAATAACGTTACGTGTTTTTTTACTTTTGCGCCCCGCAGTTCATTTAGGCAGATCTACGTTTAAACTTAAAAAAAGCAATTCTTTTTCACCACAGGTGAATTTAAAGGTGCAAAAATACGTTTATTATATAAAACATAACAGTTAGGTTTTTGACTTTTGCGCCCGATGTTCATTACGCAGCATTACGTAAAATTTAAAACAGCAATTTATATTTACCACAGGTGAATTGAAAGGTGGTAAAAATAAAGTTTATTTTCAAAACAAAAGTTTCGTGTTTTTGATTTTTCGCCCCCAGCACTGTTTATTGACGCGCATCTACGTAAATATTAAAAAAACAATTCTATATTCAACAAAGGTGAATTGAAAGGTGCAAAAAATACGTTTATTTTAGAAAACATAACAGCTACGTGTTTTTTTTGGGCTTTTTCCCGTCCGTTTGTTGTAGAAAACCCTTTTAAGTTAAATTGAATCCAGCAATTTTGTTTTGATTAGATGGATTTGAGTATACGCTTGTTTTGCCGTCTTTTAATAAAGAGGATTTCCAAAAAATATTCCTACCTCTCAAATTTTTATATTTCTGAAAACATGAGAGCGAAATTCAAGGTGGTAAGCGAGCAAAGACGGGGTAGGCCATGGAGGTAGAGGTACGAGAGTAGGTGCTCCTTCCAGTGCTGGCGACAACACGATGCCAGCGGATCTCAGTGCAGGACGTCAAGGCCTGTCACGCGGGGTTCAGGGCCTGTGAATCCTAAGTACGAACATCGTCGCCAATCTGTCCTTCAGTGGTTAAGCAACCTGAATCTAGAAGTATTACCTCCTCGTCCTCGCAGTCACGGCCACTAATGTAGTCATCGCAACATCAGATCTGTCCAACATGAAGCAGCCCAAATGGTCAACTGTCGTGTACCCACCACTTGTGGTTAATCCATTTTCTGATGACCTCTTTGAGGACAAAATGCTGTTGGGGTCTGAAGCATTGTAAAAGATCAAGAGGCCAAAAAGGATGATTTTCTCTGCTCCTGACGCCCAGTTACTGATGCCATTCAGAGGAGGTGTTGGAAGACGGTCAATACGGCAAAAATCCCGGGCGGTCAGCAACGCCTTTGCAGTGCCCCTTGCTTGTAGCCCGCAGCTCTGGAGCAGAAAGTCAGGACGACCAAGTCACCTGTGTTGATGATGATGATGATGACGACATTGCGGATCCATCCTGGTCTTTTCCGCAGAATTTGCTTGCGAGCGCTTCATCAGTGGTCGAGGAGGAAGACGATGGGGTAGTGTCAATACGGGTCCCGCCACAAAAAGTGAGAGGGCGGTCGCAGAAGTCCGCTGATATGATTCCGCCAGCCACGGTCAGCGCAAACCCGCTCCTCGCTTATCGCCGTCAAAAAGGTCCAGGACCTCTCAAGCCTGGGCCTTCTTTGAGCAAGCCTTGATTCACCCAGCGATGTCATATGCGCCTTTGCCGTAAACGCATAAGAGAGGCAAGAACCTTAAGTGGTTAACACACCACCAACATGTCTAGTCACATGCAGCGAATGCATGAGTGAAATGGAGGGAACACTTGGCCAAAAAAGGCAGACGACGCCGGGCCTCCAACCACTATCACACCCTCTGTCTCCGCCTCCTCCTCTCCGCCACCACCAAGCGTTCCTCAGCTGCCATGTTCTCAAGTCATGATCAGGGATCAGCCTCCGCTTCAGCCTCCACCGTCGCCCGAGTACCTCAGCACCACCAGAGACCCATCTACCCCTTCTCCTTCGCCAGTTGACGACCTGCACGCCGTACAGCGGCCAGTCTAGCAGCAGCCTTCTGTCTTCAGGTTTGGGAGCAGCAGAAACACTTTAACACAAACCTTCACAATGCAAATTGCCTGATAGTCGGCATTGCCAGGCTTTTGGCCTTGAATATGTTGCCTTTCGGTCTGGTGTACACAGATGGGTTCCGCCACGTCATGGCCCTCGCTCTGCCCAATACCAGATGCCGAGCAGGCATTTCTTTGCCAGAAAAGCCGTCCCTGCCCTGGCAGCCACGTGTCATCTAAAATTTCAAGCGCGTTGTCTGCATCTGTGTACCGGAAAAGTCCATCTCACACCGACACATGGACTAGTAAGCAGGCCAAGGCCGCTATATCTCTGTGACAGCTCACTGGGTGAGCTGGGTGGATGTCTTTGGGGGTGACGGTGGCTCTCAGGCTCGGCGCACGCTCTTCAAAACCGCAGGGATGGTGCAGGGTTCTTTCCCCCAAGGTCCTCTGGTGGCATCACGTGCCAAGAGACACCAGGCCGTGTTGAAATTAATCTGCCTTGGAGACCGTCCACACACAGGTCAGGAGCTGTGGACGGCTCTCCGCAACGAGACCGAGCGCTGGCTGGGTGACAAGAACCTTGTGCGATAACGGGCGAAATCTGCTGGCCGCCCTTAAGATCGGTAGGCTGGAGCACATCCCTTGCCGGTCAATTGTCATGAACCTTGTCGTCCAGAAATTTCTAAAGAGCTACCCGGGTCTGGACTGCCTGCTGAAGAAGGCTCGAGGTCTGAGTTCGCACTTCCGCCGTTCGCACCCTGCTTCGTCCCGCCTGGCTGCGTTGCAGCGTCAGCTCGGCTTCCCCGTCAACCGTCTCATTGTTGACGTGGCAACACACTGGAATTCCACCCTCCACATGCTCCAGCGATTTGTGGCAGCAGCGCAATGCCATTTACGCAGTACGAAGTGACACATGGCCTGACAAGCAGCGGTGCGGACCTCGGGGTGTTGAAAAAACC
>JAODAL010053210.1:0-25449 GCA_025379985.1 Phyllomedusa bahiana | reverse complement strand
TCTTTTGATAATGACTTCAATCCTTGTAGCTTTAACATTACACAGTGTGCTTCTGCATTAGCTGCGGACCCACCATAAGCAACTTCATTTGTGGCTTTATTCAGGATCCTTTAGTATCTCCTATTCAAGGAAGTGAGGAACATCATCTCCATGAAGTGCTGCTTACGGATCAAACATTAAATTTAACCGGTCCATTTCCAATTGCCTTCCCAGTAGAAAAGATTATGATGGTTGCACACTGGCTGCATGTAAGTTTGCTGAACAATGGTGCTGGACAATCCACAGCTGCTCCCTTTGAATAAATATTTTAAAAATAAAACCACCATTGTACTTGGGTGGAGGACCCCCTGCTCATTACATGCACTAGATTTTTTGGGGGTACAGTCCCTTTAATAACACTGTAGAAGGGTTAAGCAGCGTGAGCGGCATACAGAAAATACTTTCCAAAACAATATAATGTCCGATTATAAAACTGTGCAATAAAGAGTGAAAGCCCCAAAACCTATGAAGGCCACTCAGATCTGCAATAAAGAAAGAGTTTCCATTGCTGACGGATGAGTAGCATTAAATGACCAAGTATTACTCACTTCTTCTCCACCAATCTTCTGACTTGAAGGATCTCTTTTTACGTCACCTTAAAAACCAAACAACAGATTAATCTTATGAGCACTTTCTTTTTTCCAGCAATCAGAGCTGACAGGCGTATGTGATGCAATCAACAAGGTGCTTCCACTTTTCCTTTGAAAATAAGTGTAGCAGCAGCTGAGGTATGTGTTTTACAGAGGATGACCCCCTCCTAAAAATTTTAAAAAAGGAAAAAAATCCCAGTAAAAAAAATAAAAAGTATTGCATGGTCTTTGCTTTAAATGCTTTGTTTAGCATTTTCTACTTCAATAAACTTCCTCACTGAATTTAAAAATAAATAAAATAATAAAAAAAAACCTTATACCCACCTTTCTCTGATCGCCACCTCAGCCGCTGACTGACTGCAGTGGTCACGTGCCACTAATTTACATCCCAGTTCAGAAGTTACCAGCTCCAAACACTAATGTAAATAGTGGTACATGACCACAGCAGGCAATCAGCACCCTTGTTCGGAAGTGACACAATGTCAACAGAAGACCGGGAACCAGAGAAAGTTTTTTATTTTACTGGGGAGTTTGGGAGCTGCGCCTTCTATTTTCTTTAAAGGGAATGTTTCATCAAAAATAACTTTGTTTAACTTACGTTTTTATATTAAACACATTTTTTAGAGACTTTTTGGTTATTTATTTCTTTTTTTTACATTTTCCATTTCACTCAATATTTTTTTAAATTTTTAAGCCCTGCTTTTAAATTTTGGGCCCCAAGGCCTAATGATTCTAATTTCCTGTTTTGTAGAAGAGAAATTTTTAGAGTCGCTCATTATCAGTACAAGCAGGATTACACTGAAAGGTGAACCAATAGTATAAATTTTAAACAGAAAAAACCCTCCCCAATAGGAGAGTCACACTCCCCCCCCTTTGCACACTGACTTTTTTCCCCCGGGCACAGACCTAAAAAACTCCTATAGAAGTCAATGGGACGGAGTCATCTTAAGGGCCCCAGTTCATGAAGCTGTGAAAGATCTCTCGAATGCGTTAACCCCCCCAACTGAACACCTGAAAATTTTAATGCCAAAAATTTTTTTTTGTTTTTTTCCTCCTTTGGGTTTTAACAGTTGTAACTTTAATTTTTTTTAAAGACGCAGTGTAGAAGGGCCTCGTTTTATTGGACAAGTTTTACTTTAGGGGGAAAGTTTAAAATTTGTTATAAGTAATTGCAGAATTAAAAAAAAATATTTTTTTTTTTTACACCATCACATTTCCACAAAAAATGGTTTGATTAATTCTACAGGTTACGGGCGTATGGATACCCAATAAGGTTTTGTTTTTTTTGTGTGTTTAAAATTTTGACATTTTTTATTGAATATTTATTATTTTATTTTTATTTTTTTTTTCATTTTTTTTTTTTTCACTTTTTTAGGTTTTTTTTTTTTTTTTTTTAAACCCTTGAAGGGGGAACTGTTTACAAATTTTTTTTTACACTTAGTAAGAAAGCATATAAATGCTAAACATTCTAATCTGTGACTTTGACCAGAAAGGGGAACTCTCTCCTTATGGAGAGCACCAGTTAGGTGTTTTGTTTTTATTGCCTTTTAGCCCCCTACTAAGCATTGCATATCAAACATTATGGGAAAGGGGGCTGGGAAAACTCACTGCGCCTCTATGGTTGTAACCAAACCTCAATTTACTTCTGATTTACTGAATCTTTGAAAGCAAAAAGGAATAATGTCAACCCATATTGCTCACTACATACGCCTTCGGGGTTTTCCCCCTCATCTTGTAGAGCAAGCGAATTGGCTTAAACGGGTTCGAGGCAAGGTGGTGAGAGAAGGGAACATGCCCTTAGGGAGAGCACCGTTAAGGTGTGTATGTTTTATTGCCTTTTAGCCCACTCCCAACCCCACTTGCATATCACAAGGCATTATGGGAAAGGAGCTGGGAAGCTTACTGCCCCCTCTAAGAAATTTTGAAAAAGGCAAAATCAGGACCAAAACATGTGTCCTGGTCACGGCTTGTTACACAGACACCTTTTGGGGCCACCTAGGCCCCCAGGGCTGACGTCTGCCTTTCCCCAAAGCTCGTCGGGCCCCCGGGTTTTCATCACCCGACATTTTAAAAGCACCGGATGCAGAGGTTCCCCTTCCCCCCGGTGCTCGCAGAGATGTCTGGGACCGGGGCTGTGTAATACAGCCCCACCCGCCAGTGTGGGGCCCCGGGCCCCCAAACCTCCGTTTCGCGCGACGCCAAAAAAACGTCGTGAGAGAACGACCCCACCAGCCGACTCTGAATCGGCGGGCGGTCTTAAAGGAGTTAAAGCAGTGCGGGGAGGAATGCTGCTTACAATCAAAAGGGATGTTTGGGAATTGAAAATTTAAAAATCAGGAATAAAAAAGTGAAGAAGAAAAGAGAGGGAAGGGGCTTTTTTAAAAAAGTTAAAAAAAAAAAATTGCCGAAACATTCCCTTTAAAGAAAAAAAAAAAAATCACCTGCTACAAATCAGAAGAAAAAAAAAAAAGCAGTAACCTAATTTCTACTCGCATTTTTGTCGGCTCCAGTTTTGATACATCCGGCTTAAATTTGCTTCAGAAACAATATTCATATGAAGTAATGGAAAAAAGAAATCCTAGGGTCCATCCACACGGCAAGGTTTTCAGATGGATTTTAGATATAAAAAAAACGGTCCAAAACCCCAAAAGACCGACAGAAAATCCGCTCAGTCGTCTATTTTGCACAGATTTTCAGCATTGACCAAGACCATGGAAAAGTAAAATAATTCCAACGGATTCTTAACGAATCCGACCAGCATTTTGTCACTGCCGGGGGATTACCCTTTTGATCAAAAGTTCATTTCGGTTCTTGAACCATAAACAGCACAGTAGTGAATACCTCGAGTTAAAAATGAGTGATTTTTTTAAAAAAAGGGGGTATTCCTGATCTACTGAATACATATTTAGCCAAGTATTTACTTTATATCTTCTCATTTCACAATAAATAAAGCACAACAATATTTCTATGGGAAATTTTTAATGTTTTTTAAAAAATTTTTTCTCTTGCTAGTTACTAAACCGCTAAGTAACCCAAAAAGTCTTATATCAATGGTCCACAACCTGTAGCTCTCCAGTTCGGAAAATACAGCTAGAGAGCAACAACTTGCAAACTTCTACTCTAATACTGCAGGCTTAAAAGGCAATGGACACCTCCGATATGAGAAAAATAGATTTTACAGACTGTATTTTAGTGCCATTTTTTTTAATTCAAGGTAACCAACAAGGTTTTGGCAATTTTCATTCCTTTATTCATTCTCAAACCTCCTGACATGCATTCTGCAGCCAATCCTAGTGTCAGACTTTTTTCCTGTGTCCCGGTAATACATGCAGGTTGTGAGGTCTGTGTGTATAGGATGCTGTTGCTGCTTTCACTAGCCCTCATATATCAGCACATCTTCATCCCTTTACTGCTTCTCTCTTCTACAGCTCATGGTGACAGACACTGATGCTGAGGAGAATGTGCAATTCTCCCCACCCTGTATGGCTTTCCTCTTCTACAGCTCATGGTGACAGACACCGATGCTGAGGAGAATGTGCGATTCCCCCCACCCTGTATTGCTTTCCTCTTCTACAGCTCATGATGGATCTCCTCTCCTTTGTGATGACAGGGATGCTGAAGAGTACATGATTCTATCTCCCTCTGCCCTAGGTTCTCCCCTCTTTCGGTCCCCTATACAAATCCTGTGTGAATTCTTGTCCCTCCCTCTATAGACTGTAGGAGTGCTTTTCTCCCCTCCCTAAAGACTTGGGTGCTCACCACCCTCTCCACATTCTGATCTACCATGAACAGTGCCATCCCTCACCCTCATTTTCCAAGCCAAGATAATGGAAGCAGCAACTTGATAGAACATTTTTAATAAAGACAGTTTATAAGGCTGCGAGATGCAAAAAAACAAAGGTCTCCATAACCTTTAAACAAGACTTCGATTACCTCAGTTGGTTTTCGTTACCTTTCAGCTCCAATGATTTGTCATCTGTTGGTCCCTCCTTGCAGAACTGTTCTCCATGAGAGATCTCTTCCACCGAGTCCTCTCTCCTTTGCTGCTGACCAGACAATCTTTCTTGTGCAGACTCTGCTTCCATTAGTGGTGGATTCTGGTCCTCAGACTCCACTTTCATTTGCTCTTGACTAAACGATAGAGGTTGAGTTTTGCTTTGCAGTGTACTACTAGTTACTTCCTCTATAGAGTTAGGTTTCCTTAGATTTTCAGACTTCTGCTCACCAGGGTCTTCGTTCTTATGCAGTGGAGCATAGGAGGTTTCCAGGACCGACTCGTTTTCCCTTTGCTGGGGACTATTAGATCTCTCCTTTAGTGCTTTCCTTTGATGCTCTCCTAAAGAGATTTGGTCTTCAAGTTCTTCAATTTTTCCCCCATGTTCCATAAAAGGTTTTCCCCTTTGGGTTACATTTTTCCCTTTCCCCACCCCTTTTGTCCACCATCCAAAAATTTTTAAAAAGGAAAGGGTCAACTTTCTGTAAACTAAAAAATTTATATTTTTTGTATCAAACACTACAGTAACGAATAACCGTGGAGCACATCAATCAACCCCCACCCTAGACATACTCCCGGGCCCTTAAATAAAAAAAATTAAACTCCCCTCTCCACTAAACCTTTGGGTTTTAAACCCCTGCCCACCCCACCTTTGCCCGGGTTTTTCTGTCACCTTCTGGTCTGATCGAACAAGACGCCACCTTTTAAGCCGCCGCCTGGCTGCAGTGAAAAACGCCCATCCGCCACGTTGTTGGGTTTAAGGGCACATGCTTCTGAATGATTTCGGGCCAATGACACGGGCCAACTGAAACCCCGTTGAAGGGACGCCCCTTTTTTCAAATATCAAAAACAAAAAAGAAAAAGGGGATGAGAGGAGAGAGGAGTACAGTAAAGGGAAAAAATTTTATTTGATCCCTTGCTGATTGTTAATTTTTGCCCCCCGACAATGACATAAAACGGTCCCATAACTTTAAGGGTAGGTTTTAAATTTTTAACCCCCGGGGAAAAATAAAAAAAAATCCAAAATGAAAAACCAGAAAAACACATTGTAAAAAAATTATAAAATTTTCAGCATTTTCCGAGGAAAAAAAGTATTTTTATCCCCCCCAACCATTGAAGTTCTGGCTCCCCATTAACCCTTAGACACTCTCAAATCAAATAGTTTAAACCTTTTAATTTAAAAACATTGGGGCTTTAAAAAGCCCTCTTTATAAAAAACTCCTGTCCACAGACTCAAACAAAACCAAATCTATCCTTTACCAAAAATGGGCAAGACCCAGAGCTTTCTAAGGATGCAGGGGAAAAAATCCTAGACCGGGACAAAGCCCGGAAAAGGGCTACAAAAGTAAGACGCTGGGGGAGAAAGGGGAAAAAAATTTTTGGGTGCAATAGTAAGAAAATGGAAAAATAAGAATGACTGGGCAATCTACATCGATTTTGGGGGAAACCCTGCAAAATCCCCACCTCGTGGGGTATCCTTTGATTTAAGAAAGGGAAATTTAGAGATCAGCCTAAAAACTACATGGGAGGAACTTGTTAAAAGATCTCAAGGCAGCTGGGGGAAAAACCAAAGTCAAACCCAAAAAAAACCATTGGTAACCACAATACCCGGGAAAAGGTTTTAAAAAACCTGCAGGGCCGGCAAGGTCCCCTCTTCTAAGAAGGGGCATGTGCAGCCCTCTGAATTTTTTAAAATGAACACCCCGAAAAAAACCCGTGAGTGATTGGGGAGAAGGGCCGGTGGTCAATTTAGACAAAAATTTTAGCTTTTTTTTCAAATTAAAAAAAACACTCCATGTTTGGGGGGAAAGGAAAAGCTGCCAATTACCCCCAAAAAAAAACTTTTCCCCACATTAAAACAAAGAAGGGTAGAAAAATTATTTTTTGGGGGTGTGTCCCCGCTAAAGGGCATAGGACAAATTCCACCCACAACAATGGGAGAAATGATAGCCATGAAATGTAAAATCCTGAGTGACAACCTCCCCCCTTCTCCCCAGGGGTAAAAATGGGTCATGGTGGGTCTTCCAAAACAATGACCCAAAACATACAAAACGGGGAACAAAAAATGGCTCAAAAAAAAGCCTTAAGTCATAGAGTTTGGGCCCAACAGTCTCCCGACCTTAATCCCCCCTAGAAAACACAGGAGGGGGTTGAACTCCGATTGCCAAAAACGACACCCAAATCTTTAAAATTTAAGAAATCTGCAAAGGCAAATGGCCAAAATTTCTCCTGAAATGCCCCAAAACCCCTCATCAACTACAAAAAATGTCTGACGCTGTGCTTGCCAACAGGGTTTTTTCCACCAAGTAAATTTAAATCTTTTTTGCCACGGGATCAAAAACTTATTTCGTCAGCAAAAGCAAATAATTTTTTATAAAGTGATTTTCTGGTTTTTTTTTTTTGGGTATTTAGTCTCTCAAGTTTTAAAATTTAACCCCCTTTAAAAATTTTGACGTTCTTTTCTTTTTTCAGGGGCAAACTTAAACAACAGCAAGGGGTCAATAAATTTTTTCCTTCACTGTATAACTTTATTTTCAATAGGTTAGCGGTATGCAAAACAGAAAATAAAAATAAAATAACCGGTCTAAATTAAAACCTGCTCATTGTACTTGAGGTTGATAGAAGCCCCCCTGCTCATTACATACACTAGACTTATTTAGGGGTACAGCCAATTAATAAACATGTAGAAGGATTAGTCAGTGTGAACGATGTGTAGAAAATACTTTCCAAAACAATATAATGTCCGATTATAAAACTGTGCAATGAAGGACTGAAGAGACCAAGTCAAATGCCCCCATATGAAGGGCATTTAGATCTGCCGCAAAGATATGGTTTCCATTGCTGACGGATGAGTAGCATTAAATGACCAAGTATTACTCACTTCTTCTCCACCAGTCTTCTGACTTGAACAATCTCTCTTGGGGTCACCTTGAAAACCAAGCAACAGATTAATCTTTTGGGTACTTTCTTATTTTACAGCAAGCATAGCTGACAGGAATACATATAACAGGGGTATTTGTCACAATTAACGTTACGCTTCCACTTTTCCTTTAAGAAGTGGTGTTGCAGCAGCTGAGGTGCGTATTTTACAGGGGTGGTCCACCTCAAAAGAAAATGAAATAAGCAGCTCCTGGGCCCACAATAAAAATTAAAAAAAACATATACCCACCTTCCTCTGGTTCCAGCAGCACGTCTTTCCGATATTCTATAGACTTTTGCGTCACTTTTTCCCGACCCTTTTATAGAAAATTGCGTCCCATCCAAGCAGGGTTGCCCCACCACCTAAGCCGCTGTTTGGTGCATAAAAGTCAGGGTCCAAATTTTAAACTTAAACCTTTTGGGAAAAGGAAAAACAGAAAAAAAGGTTTGTGTTCCCTTTGGGGCACCCCTTTTTTTGGAAAAGTGAGGGAAATGTAAAAACGGAAGCCCGGGGAAAGTTTGGGGTGCTGCAAAACCGGATGGAAGCAGGAAAAAATTTTTTAATGAAAATGTTTATAAAGAAAAAAAGAAAAAAAAAATCAAAGAAAAGGTCAAACAAAACCCTTTTTTTTTTTTTTTTTTTTAAAAAAAATTTTTGTTAATAAAGGGCCCAGTGAAAAAATTTCCAAAAAATATCAAATAAAATCCCAATGATTCAAAAATTTCCCAAATAACAATAGATTTCAAAAAAAAAATTCTGGCAGAAAACACCAATTAATTTTGACTGAAAACAACTTTTTTAAAAAAAAAAGGAAAAAAACAAAAGGTAAAAAACAGAAACTAAACCTCGTTTTTTTATATACCCCCCCCTTCCCCCCCTAGCCAACCAAAAAAACTCCCCCCCCTTTTGGAAAAACAGAACTTCCTAACCCTCCCTGTGCATGAAATTTCCCTTGTTTTTTTTCCCCAAATCCCCTTTTTTTCCCAATTTGGGCCTTTTTAAAAACCTTTTAAAAAAAAGTACCGGTAAAAACTGGAAAGGTTCTAGGATATTTTTTTTATTTCGTTTTTGTATTTTTTTTGGGGAAAAAAAAAAGGGGCTTCCATTTTTCGGGAAAAACCTTTTGGCGTCCCAATCCTTTTTTCGTTCTGTTCCAAATTTTCTCTAAAATAGACTTGTTTAAATTGGGGCCCACCCCCTTTTTGAAAGGATTGGAGCAGCCCGAGTCCACCCCAATGCCCCCAATTAAGCTTTTTTTTGGGCTCCCAAAAAACCCGTCACATAAAACCCCTTTGCAGGGGGGACCAATTTATTTTTCTTTTTTCCTCCTGGGGTTTTTGCTGGTAACAAAGGGAATAAAAAACCCTGGGGGTCCGGAGTTTATTGAGCACTTTTGCCAAGTTTTCCTTTATAAAGTTTTGGGATTTGCCCCCAGAAACCCCGCAATTTAGGGCGGCCCAAAAACAATGGAAGAGGTTGGCCCCTTTCCAGGGTCCCAAAACCTTTCGGGCAGGCTTGTAAAAATTCGGGGGGCCCCCATCACCCCCCTTTCAAATTTTAAAAAGCTTAAAACGTCTATGAGCAAAACCTAAACAGAGTTTCCCCCCAAATGTTCATTAACTACCCCCTTTCCCAACCAGTGAAATTGGGCCCTTTTAAGAATTTTATCTATAGGTCTACATCTTGGACGTTTTTTTTCCCCATCCTCAAAAAAACTTTCTCCGCTACTAAATTCTGTGCCCTTTTTTCCCGTAGTTTAGAGTAGATTTTGTATAAAGAGCCTCTGACCTCTTCAAATTTTGCAAAGGTCCGAAAATTTCCCATTGTTTTCTCCTAGGGAGTGTAGATTAGATATATTAGCCCTGCAGAAGCTTTCAATTTTTTGTTTGGAAATATGAGTTACCCCCAAAAGTAAATTTTTGGGTCCTCAATTTCCCTGCCAACTGAGTAAGGCCCCCCCCTGGAAGGTGCAGTAAATCCCCCCAAGCGATCTGTTTCCCCTTCTGACGCCATCTAGGAAGAACTTTTCCCCCCCTTTCCCGGGGCAAAAAGAGGGTGTCCCCCAAAAGGGGTTTGGGAAAGCCCCGAAAAAACAAAGGTCTTCCCCGTAACTAATTCCCCTAATGTTCGCCATGTCCCAGAGTGTCTCTCGGGGTTTCCCCACTTTTTTTTTAAACTTCCCCAGAGTGAAATTTTTAAACCGGGAGGTGTAGTAGAGCCACTGGGGACGAAAGGCCCCCGCCAATTTGGGGCTTCCAGGTCAGTGTTGGGAAAAAAACCCCTTTCCCGCCAGTCTCTGACGTGTCTCCAAAAGGCTGCCAAATTGTATAATCTTATGTTTGGAAATTGGGCACCTCCCTGAGTCCCCCCCCATGGTTTTTTTTATGAAAAAAAAACGAGAGCGTTTAACCCCTTTTCCCGATGAACTTCAAAAGCCCCTGCGTAGAGCATTTACGTCCCGTGTCCCCTTTAAACAAATAAAGGTAAAGGGTTTTTAAGAGGGGTAAGGACCCCCGCAAAACTTACCATTTTGAAAAATTTTGGGTTCTGCCCCAAAATTTTGGACAAGGGGGGATCCTTCCATCCGTCAAAATTCCCCTTTTTAAATTTTTGGCCCAAAAGCGGGGGGAAGTTTTAACTGGTAGGTCAGGGCCCCCCTTTTGAAACCTAGCTTTAAACCCCAAAAAAGGTCATGTTTTTTCCACCTCTACTCCTAGGCCCCTTTTTAGGCCCGCCCACTTGAGTTTCCTAGCGGGAATAACTGGCATTTTTCCTTATTTTATTTTAAATCCCCAGAAACCTCCGAATTTTACTAAAATCTCCTAAAACCCCTCCAGATGCTGTTTTAGGAATTTCCCAAGAAGGAGCAAATCTTTCCCCAAAGAAAAAATTTAAATTTTTAAATTTCCTTGGAACCAACGTTAATCCTTCAAATTTTGTCGCTGTAATCGTTTATAGATTGGGTTTTCCCGGGCAATGTTAAAAAAGCATAGGCGGAGTGGGGTCCCCGGCCCCCTTCCTTTTTTTCAGAAATATTGGTGATGATATAAAACCCGGGGGGGTGGAAAACCCCAGCAAAGCGGGGGTTTTGTACCTACGCTTTTTGAGAAAGCTTTCGAAATTTCCTGTAAAACCCTTTCCATCCAGCACCAAAATTTAGGCCCTTCCCCCAATTTTACATTGTCAAAAGGGTTTTTTCCCCCTCAAAACCCCTCCCAAAGGGTGGAAAGCCCCCGGTCCCGGCTTTTACTAAACTATTTTTCATCCCCCGGACCTTTAAAAAGCCCTTTTCATTTTGACCCCTGACCGTCCCCCGGGCGAAACCCCCCCTTTGGGGTAAGCCTATCAGCCCTGCCCTTTAAACTAGACAATCTGTTTTCTATGACTTTAGATATTATTTTTAACATCTGATTAAAACAGGAGATTGGGGGGGATTTTATTCGGGGTGCAAAAGGGGTCCTTTTCCCCTTTTTTTGGAAAAATTTCTTTTTAAAAAACGCATATTCCGGGAATTTGGGGGTCATAATCGGGGTTTTGGGGAATTTCCTGTGAGACTAAAGTGAGTAGGTGTTTTGTCCTTTTGCTAGTAAATTTTATAAAAATCCCCTGACAAAGGCCATCCGGGCCCCGGGGGCCTTACTGGTGGTATACCCCTTGGGGAAATTTTTAAAATTCCTCAATTTCCTTTCCCCCGTGATGTCAGCAAAAGAGCACTATCTGCCTTTAAAAACCTGTTTAATTTTAATCTTTTGAGGAAAATCCTTGCCTTTGTTGGCACATTTTGGTGCCTGGAAACACGCTTCCCTATAGATTTGGGCCCAAAAAATTTTTTGATTTTTTTTGGGGCTTTTTTTCCAAAAAATACTCCCCCCCCCTTTCAACATAGGATTCCCCCCGCTCCCCTTTTTTTCCTAACCAGAATTTTGGGCCCGCCCTTTTGCCCCCCCCCCCTTGCCAAAAAGAAATAAAAAGGGGGCCCCCAGACGACCCCAAGAAGAGTTCCCTTTCTCTTTTGCCCGAACTCAAAACCCCTTTTTCCTTGGCCCCAAGGCCCCCTTCTCTTTGTTTTCTTTTTTTGGGGGGGAGAAGGAATTTCGTTAGGCAGTTCTAAAAAGGGTCCACTTTCTTTTTCCTGGTTACTCCCTTAATTTCCTTTTTTTTGCTGCTAAATAGGACATAACCAACCCCTGATTTAAACCCTTTTTCCCGTGTTCCCCCAAAATAGCCCCGGGTTCTTTTATATGGGCCCCAATTTTCCCTTGTTCATATCCTTTCCCCCATCTCTGAGTAATTCCCTAAAGTGGTTTTGTCAGACTGGAGGGAAGGGCGGGAAAAACCCAAAGGATGTCTGTTTCCCTTGGGGGGAAAATCTCGCAGAGTAACTCCCATAACCTTAAAAAAAGACTTCGATTACCCAGTTTGGTTTTTTTGTTTTCCTTTCCCGTTCCAAAGATTTGTCATCCCGTTTTGGTTTCCCCCCCATTTCAGAACTGTTTTTCCCTTTAGATATCTTTCCACCGATCCTCCTCTTTTGCTTTTTACCAGACAATCTTTCATGTGGAGACTCTGCTTCCGTTTGTGGTGGATTCTGGTGCTCTTGACTAACCGATATTTCGTGTAGAGGTTGTGTTTTGCTTTGCTGTGCACTATTAGTTATTTCCTGTATAGAGTCATGTTTTCTAAGATTTTTAGTAAAAGACTTCTGCTCCCCACGATCTTCTTTCTTATGCAGTTGAGCAAAGGAAGTATCATTTTCCCTTCGCTGTGGACTGTTAGATCTCTCCTTTAGTGCTTTTATTTGATGCTCTCTTGAAGAGATTTGTTGTATAGGTTCTTCAGTTTCCCCCCTATGTTCTCTAAAATGTTTCTGCTCAATAAATTTTTCCTTTTTCACTTCTTGTCCACCATTCTTATTATTCAAAGGAAAGTCCCCATCTGCAAACTACAAAATATATTTGTTTATCAAATGTTACAATAGGAATAACCATGGAGAGTATAAATTCTGTTAGGAAAGTCTAATGCAGATTCTGTCAAAAACGATGGAAAAAAGTGCACGATGCGCTATAATTTCTATTAAAATGACTGACACTATAACAGAATCCCAAAACAGACCCCATTATAATTGATGGATTCCATTGGGCACCATTGGTTTATGCCATGTAGCACATCTGGCACCATCATCATTTTGGCTGTTTTGCTGTTTTGGAACAATGTGAATCGGGCCAAAGATAAATGGTATTTATCTGCACTAATAATGCATTCTGACCTCCATGGCTCTTTTTACCTCCACTTTATTTTATGAAATATATTTGATGTATAATTTAAATAAACTCATTAGTTTTATGGTTATCCTTCTGTTTTTAGAAAATTGAGAAAATCCCACTCCACCTTGGTACTATTTATTGTAATAAAAAAAAAAAAAAAAAAAAGGAAGGGAGAGACTGAAATCCTGGGTTTTTACTCTATAAAGCCATGAAATATAATTATGGTAATAGTTGTAAAAACGTACAGCTGGCAATCGCCTCGGTCTGTCATCTGGAGTATCCATTGCTTGCAGGCTCTCCGGCCTCTGATTTGGGGGATATCTGTAAACCGACACATGTTCTACGAAGTAGGGCTGCGGATGTCCTTCAATAACATTTCCATAAGGCGGTCTCTGGGGTTCCGCGGGTGGCAATCTCTCCCTGGGTGGATCTCGATTGTTTCTGTTTAGAAGAGCTGGACCGATTGTTGTGCTTGCTCCATAGCATGAAACCTGCACCAAAAAAAAAAAAAAAAAATAGAAAACACAACTAGTAGTGGATAAAAATCAATAGTAAGAGTTATTGCCCACAGGACAGATTAGCTGTGGAAATTTTTTGCAGCAAATCCGCAGAGAAATCTAAATGTAAAAATTTGCAACAAATGATGCAGATTTTGGTGTGGGTTTATTCGGCTGGAATTCGTGCACAAAAAGTCTGCAACAGACTACAGTGTAATAAATATAGAATACGTTTTTAAGGGGTTTTCAAAGTGTTTTTTTTTTTCATTTTGTTTTTTTACATCATTCACATTTCATATTTAATAACTTGTAGGGTTTTTTTGTGTGTGTAATGTAGGCACAATTATTTTTTATTAAAAATATTTTTTTTTTTTTATTTTTTTTCAGCTTAGGGTAGTTCACATATTTGCGCACGCACAGTAGGGGCCCCGCGTCATCGTGTGGTTTCGGGAGCTCACGCTAATAGCGCATATCCGGGCGGCCCCGACTTTTATTTTCGCGGCGTGTTTTGCCGCAAATAATTGAATTCATTATCTCCCCCGCGCGACAAAATGCCCCGATTGACAATATGACTGTTTGTCGAGCGGGGAAGGGGGGGTTCCATAGTAGTCAATGAGAACTATGGATTACTGTAATTATGGGGCGCATTTCCCCACGTATTAAATAAGCCAAAATAAGCCATGTGAACATACCCTTAAAGCTTTTTACTTTTTTTTAAATCCCATGAAGGAATAACTGTTACTTTTTTTTTTTTTTTACACTTAGAAATGATAGATATTCTTATAGCCAATACTTAAAATCTTTCATTTTGCACAGACAACAATAAGCAGCACTGTGCGCCGCCCCCGGGTTTGTCAGGTCCCCAGGTGTCCCAATAAAACCCCGACAAAGCGGGAAACCCTTTGATTGCGCTGCAGTGCGAACTCGGAAAATCAAGGGATTAAAGAAAAAGGGAAAAAGCGGGGGTTTCCCCCCCGCTCCCCTCCCTTGGGGACTGTGCTGGGAACAGGGCGTGTACTCAGCCCGCCCCCCGCGCTGTTTCCGGGGGCGGGGGCGCCGCAAGCCACGATGTTGCAGTGATTCAAAAATGTCGTGCGACAACGACCTGCAAACGTCCCGCAAAAGATCCCGGCCCGGTCATTAAAGGGGTTAAAAAGAAAAAACCCAAACCTACTTTTTGCACTCACGATTTTCCCAATGCTGTGTCAAAAAAAATTTTCCCACAAATTTTTCTTTAATCGCAGTTGTCAATTACTGTGGGGGAAAATGTATGGGCTGGATTTACCCCAAAAAAAGGAAAATCGCTAAAGATTCAGGGTAAAGTTGACAACAAATTTTTTTTTAAGAAAAACGGGGGTTGAACCTTTGGGTTTCTGCGCAGGGTTTTCATTTTTGGCAGCAGATTTTGATGCTATTTTGGATGCGTTTAAATTTCAAATTTTAATGGGGGACCCAGGGTCTCCTGTAAAATGGGGAACTTTGGAAATTTTTTCCCAAAAAGGGTGACATGATGTTCCCTTTTGTGGTTTTTAAAATTTTGGAGAAAAAAAAATCTGCATCATTTAAAAAAGTGTGTACTAAGCAACACATTTTTCATTGAAAGCAGTAGGATGTGGATTTCAAATAATTTTTGGGAAGAAATTTTTTTGGCCAATCTGTGTCGTGTGACTTTCCGTTGCTGTACCTTTGCGGGGATCTGCAAGAAAAAGTAATCAACCTGGCACACTATTTTTTTTTTTTTTTTAATGCAATGTGCAGACAGAATCCATTTTGCAAATCTGTCACTTGTGGACATAGCCTAAGGTTACATTCACAAGTGGCAGATTTGTTGCAGAAATTTTTTTAAACTGGTTTTGATACAAAGCAAAATCCGTTCCTGAGGCTGGCCTATTACTCACTATGAGCCGGCTTCACAGAACTGGGAGATGGCCGTGGTTGCATAAATCTACCCCATTCATATCTATTGGTTCCAAGTAAGAATTGATGTGTATATTTAAACTGCCATAGTAAAGAAAGAGTGAACTGCGCAAGTATGGCCATATCCCCATTCTATGAGGTAGGCTCATAGCGAGATATGAGCCAGCCTCAGGTAGGGATTTTGCTTTGTGGCAAGACTCCTTTAAGTGTCCAATTCATCTGACTGGGATTTCGAAAAACAAGAAAAAAAAAAAACATTTAGATGAGTGCAACCGATCTTCAGTTGCAGAAATTTCTGCAAAGAATCTGCCAATTGTGAATATACATCAAAGGGCTTCATGAATATTCTAGCATAAAGTGACAAAGCACAAGAAACATTTACTCACCATGAATGTAAGCGCTATAAGAATAAGTATAGCTCTGTAGAAAACAGGGATTCCCCGCCACAAGCCATGAAAACTCTCCCATCGCTTTCCCCACATGTTTTAATGGTTCGGTTATGAAGTCTGTAAAAGTAAGAGCCAATGCCTGCACGGGAACATAATACAAATAGCCACCGGTTCAAAAATGAATGTTGTGATAAATAGCAAAACAGAAAGAAAAAACAAGAGCGGGAAGAAGAGGTAGTAGAAGAGAGAAGGAAGGAGGAGGACCCCTCTAGGAAAAAAAAGTAAATCAGTAATTGGCATTTATAATTAAAAAATTAAAAAAAAAAGTTATAAAAATACATTTTGGTTAGTAAAAAAAGGGGTTTGGCCATACAAAACCCTTGTTTTTGAAAAAAAAAAAAAATATTGAAAAATTTTTTAATTTCAAAATTTAAAAATTTTTGTGATATTAAAATAGTTTTTACCACACAAAAAAATACAGACCCCCAAAAAATGTATTGGTGACCCTATTAAAAAACATTTTGAACATTAAAAAAAAAAAACAAAAAAACATGCAGGTTTTGAAGCTACAACCCCTTTCCCCCACGCTTGGAAATTTAAATTTTTTTTAAACCTTTTTTCCTGTCAAAGGTTAGCCATTTTTTAATGAGGGGAAATTGGTAAAAAAAAATATATATATATATATACGTTCTTAAAAAGAAAAAACGGACTTCCGGTTCCGGCGCCACCATGATGTGAGGGACAAGCGGGCCCGGGAAAGGCACCAAAACCCCTAATAATTGCAGCCCGATCAGCCCCTAACAGAGGGGTGGGGGGTGCCAAGCTACACCCCCCTCGGTCCACTTGAGCCCCCCTTTCCCACCCGCGAAAAGGAGATACAGGGGCCTTCCCCCCGGGCCGTGCTGGGCTTGGAGGGAGGGGCCGAACCCCCAGCCCAAAAAAAGCAGAGCCCCACACAGTCTTCACAGCGGCTCCGGCGAAGACGGCGCTTGCAGACCGAGCGACACCTACACCCGTCGGTGGGGAGGTGGCCGTGAAGACGAGAGGCTTGCTCCCGGTCCACACTGATCCATAACCGGAGCCCTGCCGCTGCCCGCCGCGACTGGTGGTGGGGAGTGGGGGGGGTGAGTGGAGGAAAAGCTGCCAGCGTAGAAGCCGTGGGACGGACACTCCGCGCCCCGTCCCGGCGCAAAGACTTGTGGCCCCGGGGGGCACCTACACCCGCCAGGAGGTGGCTATGAGGACTCGAGGCTATCTTCCGGCCGTCCCCGAGTTGAAATCCGAACCCAGCCGCTCCCCCACTTTTGAGATAAGGCGCTGATACCACGGCGGCGCTGTGTGGGGGGAGGGGGGAGAGGGGAGACACCGCAGCAACCCCCGGAAGGACATCGCGCCCCTCTGAAGGAATCGCAGCGCCCGTGAGGCGGCGGTAGGGGAAATGAACCCAAGTTCGGTAACGGGTTTGAGGTATGGTGGGGGGGAAAATTAAACTTAAAAAGGACAATAAGGGAAAGGAGGATTAGGGAAAGGAGTAAAGCGAAGGGGAAGGGGGGAGCGGTCGGGACAAAAAAAGATTACAGGAAAAAAAATCAGTGTTAAAGAGAAGGAGAGAGGATGCATTGAGAGGGGGAGGAGGAGGGGGGGAGAGGATTAAAATCTCCAAAGCTTTGAAGACGAAACTTTTCTGAGCAGCGAAATAATTAATTTGAGCTCCCTTTGGGTCAATTTAATACTTGCCCTGTATGGTTCTTGCCTCGGTAAGCCGGCTGTGCCCTTTCCCCGTCTTGAGGGAATCCCGCCAAAAGCTATAGCCCTTCCTTTCCCTCTCACACGATCCTTGCAGTCTTAAGCAATCTAAGCCAAGAGCTCTAAGTGCTGCAGTAATTATCAGTCCTCTGTGATCGTTTCCCTTATGCCCTGGTTTTTGTATAATAAAAATCCTGTTTCAATCTCCCACAGTCAAACTAGCTCAAGGACTCAAAACGACCCCTTACCGGCCATTCTCTTTTGGGGTGAGGGGAACGCCTACCAGAGGTTTCCCCCCCCCCTTTTGGAAAAATTCCCCCAAAAATGGGGCGTAAAAGAATCCCCCTTCCCAAACAACAAGCAAAAAGTACGGGCTCCTCACCCCAATCGTATAGAGAGCTGCAGGAAGGCGAAGGTGAAAACCTTGATGACACTATCCCTTTGGAAGAAAGCGAAACTCCCCGTACACTGGCATCACCGGATTGTACAGCTTCAGCCCGTATTATACCCCAGAATATCTTTCAGACCGTGCAGCCAATATCAAAGCAATAGCGACCGACGTCATCCTCAAATCTCGCCAGAAATCAAAGTTCCGTTGGCCACCTTGGTTCAACAAATATTCACACAAACAAGCGGACTTAATAATCCTACTGCTGAGCGCTTTGGGACAATATGAAATAAAATACATGATTTAACAAGGGTGCATAAGAGCTAAACTACAGTACAAAATTGTCATTCAAGAAAACAAGCGTCTAAGTGAGAAAGTGGAAGATCTGGAGAACAGGTCTAAATGCAACAACCTACGGATTCTGGGAATACCGGAGTCAGTTCCCCCAAAAGATCTACTTAACTTTTGCAAAATAGACCTTCCAGAAGCCTTAGGCATTACAGATGTCTTTAAAGCAGAGAGAGCTCACCGCCTGGGACCTGTTTTCCGAGCAGGGGCACAAGCAAGCAGTGAAAAATCAGTACCACCAGCCCTCAGACATCGGCCACGCCAAATTATAGTTAAAATATTTAGATTACACTGACAAACTCATAAATCTGAAAGCTTTTTAAGAGGATCCGATCCGACTTATCTTCAAGGGTCACAAATATATTGTATTTGAGGACTTCTCCGCCGAAGTGGTTTTAAGAAGCGCAGAGACCTTCTTCTGATAATGTTCAGACTCTTCCACAGACAAATTACGTTTCACTTTGCTATACCCGCAATCCTCGAGTTTCCACAAGAATGGACAACTCCCCTTTTCACTCTCAGGGAGGCTACGAAATACTTTGAAGAGATGCGCCACATCACTAGGATCCAGATCAGGGCCTCATACTCTGTCGCGAAATGATCCTCCCCATCCTCCCCCAACAATGGCGAGCTCCTGGCCGGGCCATCTACCTTGGACAGAGTCCACCCAGCTTCTCCAGCTCGTCTGAGCCAAAGAACAGAGGAAGCGACGTGCTCCTGAACTTACTACTTGAGAGGTCGTTGTTTCTTCAGGCTTCGTATAATTTCTAGCCCGCATTGGGAAACATGACACAGTGACTCAGAATTTAACCCAATTGTTGACTTTCTTGACAGAGTCATTACACTATGCGTTGCTCCCACTCTGTTATGTGGGACCTGAGCAGCTGTAATCTAGGTTGGAACTCTTTAATCCATTCTTTACTCCACTTTGGACCTCGAGTTTTGTCTATAGTGGATGGGATGAGGGGGTTAAACGGGCTATATCTTGTAATGTACATCTCCTGTAAACGCTTACATTTAAGTGTAGATTTATACCTGTGTGTATATGTGTATGGGTATATATATGTACATATTTTGCATCCTTTAAACCTGAATAGCCAACTGAGCACCTGATAACATGGTCTGGCAAACTTATAGCATGCTGTAGAATGTGCTCCCCAAATGGAGCTAGCTCCTTGTAGGTAATTGTTTTATGTGCACAGAAACTCTCGCATATATGTTGGAAAAAAAGTCCCGTTGCAGATCCTTCTAGCGGAAGGTTGCATTTACCAATATTTTTTCGAGCATTGTTGGCTCCCTGTCTGCATTTTTCTTCTGAGGCTAAGACCTGGCCACATGGGAGCCAGGTTGTTGTTAAGGTTTACTCGGCTGTTGTTTTTAGAGTTTACATCCACCAGAGGTCAGTCTTTACCATATGCTACATACTTTAGTCATGAAAGAAACCCCCAAAACCCCCCCCCCCCCCCCCCAACACAAACAAAACACACAAAATACCTTTTGGAATGTTAAAGGTTCTAGCCTCCCAGAAAAACGAATGATGATCCTTCGCCATGTTAAACGTCTCAAAATCGATATTGCATTCTTATGAGAAGCATTAGTGGAAGATGACTATGTGTATGGAAAAATTTGGGGTCGGCTCAAGCTATGGCGCTACCCCTGCAATAGGAAGAAAGCCAGGGGTGTTAACCCTCATCAGCAGACACTTAAAGAGAAGGTCTACAGATAGTCATGATAAATTGGAGGGGACGTTGGCACTACTCCAATGAAAAATTAAAAAACAAAAAATTCTCCTTTTTAATATTTTTTGGCCAAACACAAAGAGAGCATTCCTTTCCTCTCAAAAACTGAGCAATTAATCACCTTGCATACCTCGGATTTTAAAGTAATAAGCGGTGATTTTAATGCGGTTGTCACGTGGACGGATTAATATGGGAGTTCCCCTCATTTCGGCAAAAAGAAGTGCTTTCAAACAATCTTGCTACTTGGTGGCATGATTTCAAAACAGATAATGCACACACGAAAAATTCCCCCAGATGTTCTGGGGGAAACGGCAAAAGTAGTACCCCGAGGGAGATGATGCATATCTTTCGTCTTTAAAAAAGAAGACACAAACCCAACTAGATACCTTAGGTAAAGCGCTTCGTGAAGCATATATCCAATTTTCTTCTAGTCCCTCTCAAACGAATAAGGAACGATGGGCGACAGCAAAAAGACATATGATAATGGAAGAACGGCGTGATACATTAAAAAGATCCCAAGCCAGGCTAATTTTTTCGGTATGGCAATAAGCTGGAACTTCTTGCAAGATTTGCAAAGGGAACACACCAGCAGGCCCATTGGCAGCATCCGCGACCAAATCTGGGACTCTTAGATAATAAAGGGGAGGAGGTGATGGAGAAATTTCGGACATATTACAGCATCTCTATGTCCGAGAACAGCTGGAGGGCCCACGTCGGGCTGTCGGTTACGGAAATTAACTGCGCCTGACAGCAGAGGAGGTATCTATGGTGGGGAACCCACTATTACTAAAATGTGAGCTAGCGGGGGCCGTTATCAAATAAAAAGAATAAATCACGGCCCCAGTATGGGGTAACAGGAGATTTTTCAATTTTGACGAATCAATAAACACCCACTCTAGGATTCTTTATTACATTACTGGCTGGAAATGCCATCCTAGCGTCCTGAATACAGCCTTGTTAAAATCATCCCAAAAACTGGGGAGAGATCCCGCCCTAGCAGCTCTACGATCTACTCGCCTTAATAAACGTAGATTTAAAAATTCTTTAGCAAAATAATGAGATAGATTAAGCCTTTATTCCCCCAAATTAATAGGAATCCCAGAGGTGGGCTTTGTGCAAGGCACGCTCGGCTGTAGAGTGTGACCAATGTTAGAAAAGTGCTACTTGGTCTTAGACGAAAACAAGTAGGAAAAAATCTGACAGACATGTTAGGCCAGCCCTAGTCAATAGACATGAAAAAGTTTTGACAGTGTGGATGGGGCTGGTGGGACAAGATCTTAGTAATAGGATGTGGGTCCCTATCGTACTTTCTTTAACGGCCTTATACCGCAATCAGTTGGCATAATATGATGCAGGCTTTTTGTCAACATTTCCACTGGAACGCGGGACTAGACAGGGATGCCTCTTCGCCATTTTTGTTCAATTTAGCTACTGAAAGTTGGGTGTTTTTATAGCGTCCTCTGTATATTTGAGGGGATCAACATAAAACAATAGAGCTCAAACTAGCCCTATTCGCGATTAGGTAATTCTTTTTAAATGGAACATCAGAAATAGATCTAGATTACATTATTTTTGGAACCTAAAACATTCAGGCTCTGTCTGGCTTCAAAGATCAACATAAAAAGTCAAGAAATTTGAATATTTCTCCAAACCCTTCCACATCTCCTCGAAACAATGAAATACCCCATAAAATTGGCCAACAAACATCTATCAAATCATTTAGGCATAACATTGGTAAGGTCCCTGAATCATTACCAATTAAATTTCCTCCATTATTTTGAAAATTGTTAGAGAATTCCACAAAGAGGGTCAATGTTCCCCTCCCGTTGTTATGTAGATGCCCTTGGGCGTATAAGTTTCCCAAGCTCCTTTACCCTCCAAAAATCCATTGTTGCTGGACATTAGACATACGAATTAATCTTAGCCAGTTTCACCAGATTTATATGGAAGGCGATAAGAAAAAAAACCCAGAATAGCCCTTCCAGTGATGGTCCCTAGACTAAATGGAGGAAAACCTTTCCGGATGTTAGAAAATACAACTGGCCTGCATATGCGCCATTGCTTGTTTGGATCAAAGGTACTTCTTACCCCACAAAACGAATTTGAATCTCTTTGGTAGCCCCTGGGTCTCCAGCGCTTTGCTGCATACAAAATTTCACATATTACTTGGATACATAAGGTCATCCATAGTTCTTAGGGACACCATCGCAACATGGAAGGTGTCCCGTAAGATCTTTAAGCTACCTATGCAATTAAGTAAATATATGCCTCTAATTGGACATCCAGAATTTGTGGAGGGGCTTTCTAATAGACACTTAAAAATGTGGAAGGACAGAGGTAGTGTGAAGGTAGGGGATCTATATGATATGTCACAACGTAAATATTTCTCATTTGATGAACTACAGGAACTTAAAGGGATCCCAGAAACCAGTTTCTCACTTTCAGCAGGTTGAGCTTCATCAAAAGCAGAGTCGGGCACAAGCCAAGAATTTCATTTAATCCTTTGACGAAAATCATTGATCCTGATGACCGGCACTCATTAGCGTCCATATATCTTAAAATTCAAAAGCCCGGAAATTTATGGATGGGAGGATAAACTCTTTTCTCATTTGGGATAAGATTTCCCAGGCTTAGAAATTCCTCATATAATATTATGAGGGATGAGAGGTATATGAAAGTCAGAGAGTAATTAACGATATCATGGAGAGGAAATAACACTTTGGGTTTATACAACGGGGATTTATGGCTTTAAATCCACGAGGTGTACTTATGCCTAACAGAAAAATGCAATGTCCTAAATGTCAACAAAATAAAACGACTATGCTACACATCAGTGAAGTTCTGGGACTCTCTTGTTACGGTCATAAATCAGAAGTGGGAAGTGAATTTGCCTCTGTCCAAACTTGTTGTTCCTGATTTTGAATGTACAAAAGTACCATCATTGTTCTATTGTATTGTTAGGCGAGCACAAGAGATGCTTGTTGAACGCATGGTTAAAAATGAACCACTGAAGTCCAGGACGTTTGGAATAAAGTGAAGCGTATACTTTTAGATGGACAAAATTGAGATGAATATCCAAGTCTCAGAACGAAATGCATTTTTTGCAAATGGGGGCGTCCTTTCATCGAAAATTCTGATGCTAAGGGAAATTGAATCACTAGTGAAGCAATAGATAACTAAATGGTATCTAAGAAGAAACTGACAGTGGAACTAGGAAATTGGCAGCCAAGCACTGATTGATCTGGGTAAACCTATACTTTAATAAGGGAGGAGCAGTGACCTTATATACCCTGTCTAAGACGCCGTCGCCTTTTTCTTACTTCTCTATCGGCAACTACAGAATGCTATATATACACTATCTGGTGGATTTAAGTTTAAGTTTACGTTTAGTTGCTCTCGTGCAACTAGTTCTGTTTATTTCTTTATTTTTTATTTAATTTATGTTTGGATATAGGTCTAGTTCGACGGCCTCAAAACACTTATCATTCAGCTAATGTAAAATGAGAATAAAAGTTGTGAAGTTTAGCAGCCCACTGGTCAGTTATTAACTGCACGTATATCTCACTCAACGTTGGTTCATAAGGCAACTAGTAAACTTTTGAGATTCGTATTGTCTCTTCTCGACCATGGTTATTATTAAACTAAAAATTCAACAGTCAATTGTGTTAACGTTATAAAATGTCGACCTATGCCTATTGTTGCTCGAATAATCTGTTTCACATTTTACTGTGAGATAATTTATGTATATGCAACTTCACTAAAAAAGGTTTTTTTAAAAAAAAAACCAAAAAAAACAAAAAAAAACTTTTTTTTTACGTCAAAAGTGGCTCTAAAATAAGTTTTGTAATTGTGTCACTTTTCCGTTATGCATGTTTGCTTTAGGGTGCCAGTGGAAAGGCTAAAAGTTGTGGTTTGAGCTGTCAGTCTTTTCCTCATTAATTTAATTATATACAGTCATTTTTGTTTATTCTACATATTGTGCCCTCTATCATTTCAGAAGACTTCATCTGTAACTGAGGCTGATATATCAGCCTCAGTTACAGGGAAAATACAATCCCCTGTACCAACTGCGGAGCTGATCTGGGGTTGATTGAACCCAGTAGCTTTTGCAGTGACTGAACCACAGCAATGAAATGCCCACAGGGACATAAAGCAGGAAAACTGTAGCCTTCCTGCTGATCTGTGTATACAGGGCAATTGGGAAGCAGCTCTCCGCTGCCACAGCTGCAAACTCTCCAAGGCCATTTAACCCCTTAAAGACCAGGCGGGTTTTTTTGGTGACACGGTTAGTTTTTCCCTCTCGCATTCTGGAAAGCATAACTCTTTATTTTTCCACTACAGCGGACACATGGAGGGCTTTTATTTTGCGGGACATGATGTACTTTTCTAATGGTGTTATTCATATTTACTATAGAATATACGGGGAAACCGCAAAAAAAATTCCAAGTGGGACAAATTGTGAAAAAAAAATTTTTTTTCACCAGTTTGCGGGGGTTTTGCTTTTCCCGGCGTTCAATCTTCGGTAAATAAAATGTTTATCTGTATTTACAGGTTGTTACGCATCCGCAAAACGAAAAATTAGGGTTTCCGTTATTTTTTGGGTCCCCGAAAAAAAATTTTCAAAACTTTTTTCCAATTTTTAAAATTTTTTTCGCCATTTGTGCGAAAAATTAACTTTTTTGTCTAACACCTACCGTCAGTGAGGGGCTTTTTTGCGGGCTGAAGTGTACTTTTTATCGCGCGTTTGGAATGCAGCGACTTTTTTGATCATTTTTATTCCATTTTTTTTAGTGACGAAAATGACCAAAAAAAAGCAATTTTGGCGTTTGGAATTTTTTTTCTTTTTAGGGTTTTAGCGTACGGGATAAATGATGTTATATTTTTTAATCGTCTTTTTTTTTGACGCAGCGATACCAAATAAAGTGTAACTTTTATTATTTTTTAAAGATTTTATTTTTAAAATGGGGGGAAAAGGGGGTGATTTGAAAATTTTAAACTTTTTTTTTTTGTCTTTTTAAAAATTTATTTATTTATTTATTTTTTTTACTGAACATTTAGGCCACCTTGGTACTGACCCTAGGGGGCGCGATTGTTAATACAACCAATGCATTTTCATAGAAAGCATTAGGGTGTACAAAGATGGGGGTTTCCCCACTTCCTGTCTGCGGACGGAAGTGGGGCAAACCGGGGCCGGGGGGAAATGACAGGAGCCTTTACAAGGCTCCCCCCACAATGTCCGGTGATCGGGGTGGGACAGAAAGCTCGCTTATGCCCCTACCGCCACCCCTCGGGGGGCGCGGCAAAAGGCGTTAATTAAGACGCCCGGGCCACTTTGCCGCGGCGCCCGATGGGTAAAACAGCGCCAGCGGCGGGCCACCCCCCGGTGCTGTTTTTCGGGGCCCGGGGGTTATGCGATTTGCCGCTAACACCCAGGGGGGCTGTGCGGGGGGTCGCGGAGCGACCCCCTGCAAAAAGCCCCTGCGGGGCCCCGGGCACTCATACGCCCAAGGTCGTTATGGGGTTAAATGGTGAAGCTTATAATCAATGGGCAATCAGTACCTAGTTAAAATAAAGGATGAGTGAATTCAGAACTGACCTTTGTCGGTGGGACCATAATG